>JAOUZG010041477.1:8607525-8660931 GCA_026289955.1 Argiope argentata
AACTCTTAATTTTAATCCTAATTAATTTCCAAACTTTATCTTAATTTGGTCCATAGTAATATCATTCCAAAATTCTTTTTTATTTCCTGATCCATTCCACCCGCTCCAGTTAATTAATTCAACAGAAGCTTTGTAAAATTGCTGAATCAGCAAAACACCGGATACTTTCCCACACTCCAAGTGTAGGGACAGAAATTAGCCAGCTCAAAAAATTCCTCTAAACGATCCCTAGAATTCTCTTGCAGGAGCTGTACATGTGATTGTCATGCTTTAAATATCTCTAGTAAAATCTAAACGATATAAATTTAATCAGCTTTTTCGTCATTCCGTGTTGTGCACATCGCTTTTGCTTGTAAATAATGCCCGCTCCCGTGATGAAATAAAACGAACTTAAAAATTCAACCTGTCTTCTCCATGATTTCGTCCACGATTCTGCTTTCTTCAAATAATTTAAATGTTTTACTATATATATATATATATATATATATATATATATATATATATATATATATATATATATATATATATATATATATATATATATATATATATATATATAAGGAATGACAAAAAGATGATAAAACTTTTATCCCAGTGAATATAAAATCTTAGACTTGAATAAGGATCTTTGATACATGTACATCTCGTGTGAGGGACTTATAGTGATCTTTTAAGGAATGCACTTGGCTGGAAAATTTTTATCCTTACACTCGAAGTGTGGGAATTAGTAGGCTTTTAGCTGATTCAACAATTTTACAAAGCTTCTGTTGAATGAATTAGCTAGAACGAGGGGAACGGATCATGAAATAAGAAAATATTTTAGAATGAAGTTACTATGGGCTAAATTAAGATAAAAATTTGGAATTTAATTACAGTTTAATTTAATTTTAATATATATACATATTGTTACGTTTTTAGCGTAACGAGTTTGTATTGAATGGACTTTACTTGAGGACTGCACAAACAAATTTATTTACAGATATTTACAGGATTGCTTAATAAAGTAAAACTTCAGGTGAACACAATCCAGCAGTCAACAGTCACTAACAGCGTAGATACAAGCCTTACGCACAATAAAAACAGACTGGAAAACAGCTATTGTATAGCACAGTAAAAAGTAAGTCACAGCGAGCTTAATTATACAATGTTAACAGCAAACGTAAACACAGCTCACTAATAATAAGCGAGAAAAGTAATCTGCTAGTCCAGCGAGACGCTTCCCTCCAGAGAGGAAAACTGCCGAAACTACAGCAACCTGTCCCTTATATAGCGGAGCTAGCAAACGCCAAAAACATGCCTAGCTTCATGAACAATCCAGCGACTACCAAACTTTTCCTTTCGCTAAACCAGCCCGGCTGGTGCGAAACTCCTCGTCAAACATCACCAACTTCGTCGTGATTCCGTGGAGTTCGCCCGCTTGTAACAATATTATTTACCTATTTAGGTAAGCAAATGGAATTGTGAGTTTTTCCTTTAGCTAGGCGCAAGTAAAAAAAATCGCAAAATAATATAGAATTTTGCCAAATTTCTTCTGCGATTTTTCCTTTGCGACCAATTAAAGTAAAATTACCTTAGATTGAAAACTAGCGAATATCAGGGTATCCAAGGATGTTTGATGAACTTGAAAAGAAATCGATTGTAAAACAAGTTTACTTTAATCCAGAAAATTGGACATTAAAATTGATTCTTCAATGTAAAAGTAACTTTTAAAAAATCTGTATATCCTGAATAGGTCAGAAAATTATTAAGAAAACATATATAACATGGCAAAAAATCTCAAAGAAAAACATATATCAGCAATGCAAACTGAAAAACTAGATTGGCATTTATTAAAATGTATATAAACCATACAAAAGAATTCTCGGAGAATGCAATTTTTTTTTAATGAAAGCAAAGATAATATTTTTGGTTTGGGTGGCAAGCAAAAGGTTTGGCAAAATCCAAATACAGCAGTGCATACCAAAAATTTACGGAGTCAATTATTGTCAAATGTAGAAGCGTCAATCAGATAGTCTTGAGTTGTATGGCAATCACTGGTGTCGGAAACTTACATTTTATTTATGGTGCATGAATATATGCGCCTATCTTAACATTATCAAGCAAAGTGAGAGCAAGCTGTCAATCTCGGGACATTTTAAACTATACAAAGATAATGACCCCCAATATACTGTTATATGCAAATTACGAGGCCTTTACCACTGTCCTAATGTCATGAAGAATCCTGCACAAAATACAGGCATTAAACCCACTGAGTATGCTTGGGATTATTTGCAGTTAAAAATTATATGAACATCAAATTTCTAAAAAGTAGGATTTAAGAAAATATTTGCCCAAAGAGTGGAACAAAATTGATAGACCATTATGCAAAAAAGGTCCGAATCCCTGCCAAATAGACTACGAAAGGTCATGAAATGCAAGTGCAGCACAATAAGATATTAATTTTTGAGTTTGCATTGTTTTTGTTAGATAAAACACTAAATGTTCACTATTTTGTCAATTCATTTTCTTTATTTTACCTAATAATTCTCAGCAAACTTAATAATTTAAAAGAAGTAAGATATTGGGATTTATAGCATCAATGGCTGTTATATCCTGTTTCCATATGTAGAGAGAGAGAGAGAGAAAGATTTCATCAAGAAACACAAGAGAGCGCACGTACACAAAAACAAAATGGAGTTTTGGTTAATTAACAGTTACAAAGCAATTCCGCTGATACAATTTGGTACCTATTCGAGAGTTCCAGTGGAAAGAAGAGGCATAAAAGAGGCGTCAAGGCCCTATCACATGGCACAATACCTTCAGCACTTTCGTCGTCGTTTGCCGATGAAAGTGACGACATTGGAGGATTTGCTGTCTGGTCAACCTAAAAATTTAGTTTTTCGTTATGGTGCATTTATCGCTTTTTATTCGTTTCTCCTTCTTAGTGAATATCTGCAGTTTTCTCATTCCACAATTCGTGGGATTCTAGTCAAGACGTTGCTTGAATTTGTAATTAAATCCGGGATAATTTTTTAAGTGATCCCATTAGCTTTCAATGAATGGAAAAGCCCATGGTAGCAATAATAATTGTATTTTTTTTAATTCAAACTATCTTGGAATTTGTAGATATGTAAATTACAAAGCCAGTGCAATGAAATTCCATTGCTTTAATAAATTGCAATTCTATTGACACATTATTGAATTAATTGGAATTGAATCACTTTTGCTTCATATTTAATTTTTTGAGTGCTTAATACAATGAATATAATAAAGATTGTTTAATTTTTTGAGTGCTTAATACAATGAATATAATAAAGATTGTAAAACATTTATCGAATTTGAAAATGATTTTCTAGCAATTTTTCTCTTTCATTTCTAATATTGTCAATCTTATAGTCATTTATTGTAAATATTTATCGTACCATTCAACTAATTGTAATGTTTTTACCAAAATTGGTAACAATGAATTCTGTAAATTAATAAAACTTTTTTAATAATTCTTAGTAACAGTTTTCTAATTATTTTTGTAGTAATAATGACAAGTAAAAAAATGCTGCTTCTGTGTTTGTATTTTATAAATTCCTATAAATTTATCTTATCATTAAATTTAAAACAAAAATATATTGAAAAGAAAAATGATTTGCGGGTATGCATTAAATTAAGCTTAAAAGGTGCATACTGTGGTGCAACGAGTAGCAAAAACATTTTATTATTGAGCTTGAAAGTTGTGTAACAACTCAACTCTACCTTGTGTATTGACAGGTGTTCGAAAGACTGGATATACCTTTAAGCGTTACTTCCGTTATCTCCAATAGTTTTATTTAAATGTTTTAAATGTAAATTAGCTGTAAATATTAAATGTTTATGTATCTTTAAAACACCACACTGGTGAACCAGACGTGATACTCAGGCATCGAAAATGGTTGATAATGGTGAAAAGGAAAGTGACGCTGCAACATCGATCGCTCGAGTCAGCATTAAATCCCAGCGTTTTGGAAACCGGACCCGAAGGTATGGTTTCTCCAATTGGAATCCCAATTTCGAAATGCTGCAATTACGACAGACCAAAAAAAATAAGATTATGTCGTGAGTTCCATTAACGCTGAAATATTAACCCAAGTATCGGACATTCTGACCAACCCTCCAGGGAGCAACAAGTACGTGGCTATTAAAGACAGACTAATCTCTATCTTTGCTGAAACTGAAACGCAAAAAACTCAAACATTATTAACTGAAGTGGAATTGGGTGATAGTGAAGTGGTGAAGTGGAATTGGGTGATAGTGGAATTGGTGATCATAATGCCGCTATAACTTCTTCTAAAGATGACAATATTTTAGCTAAACTGCTAGAGTAGATTTCAGAATTATCCCTACAAGTTAATGAACTGAATAAAAGGCATTTCTCTAAACGTAAACAATTTAGATCCCGTTCTAGAAGTAACTTTATTAAAAGGCGTAATATCGGAAACGAAACTATTTGTTATAATCACTCAAGATTTGGCGTTAAGGCTTACAAATGCTATAATCCTTGCAATTGGCCTAACAAAACCAAAGTTCACTCACAGGAAAACTAAAGGACCCGTTGATTGAAGAGGCCAACGACTACGGCCAAATAAATTCCCGCCTCTTTCTTTTTGATAAATCTAGCAGAAAACATTATCTTATTGATACTGGGGCTGATGTGTTTGTTATTCCACCACCAAAACCAAACAAGCTGTCTCCATGTGATTTTAAACTTTATTCTGCTAATTCAAGTTCAATTAAAACTTACGGTAAACAACTTATTAGTTTAGATTTAGGCTTGAGAAGGTGCTTCAAGTGGAATTTCATCATAGTGGATGTCTCAAAGCCGATAATTGGAGCGGATTTTCTTAAAACCCATGGACTGCTGGTCGATATTAAACGAAAACGCTTGATTCACCCATTAGCATCATTATCAGCCCCAACTTAATTAATTCAAGGCGCATCTTCAATTTTAATACTCATCGATATTAATAGTCTTGATCCAGATATACATTCCCTGCTAAGTAAATTCCAAAGTTTATCTTCTGAAAATATAGTCAAAAAAAAGTTACTATTAGCCATAATGTTACTCATTATATTATTACAAAAGGTCCGCCTATAGCAAGCAAAGTGCGTAGATTGGCCCCAGATAAATTAAAAATCACCAAAGAGGAATTTTCCAACATGCTAGAGCAAGGCATATGCCGTCCATCAAGCAGCTGTTGGTCTAGCCCATTACACATTGTCAAGAAAAAGAATGGTGAATGGAGACTGTGCGGGGATTATCGTTCTTTAAATTCGGCTACATTACCAAATCGATATCCCATTCCACACCTGCATGATTTTACTCATCAATTAGAAGGCTGTACTATTTATTCCACATTAGATCTCCATCGGGCTTATCATCAAATTCCCATGGAACCCTCAGACATCGAGAAAACAGCTGTCTGTACGCCAATGCGAACTTTTTGAATTTCCGTTCATGACGTTTGGACTTCGCAAACATTTCAACAATTTATGCATGCGGTTCTACGAGGTCTAGACTTCTGTTTCGTTTATCTAGATGACTTTTTAATTACATCCCACACTAAAGAAGAACAATTACATCATCTAAGAATAATTTTTGAGAGACTTCAGCAATTTCAACTTACCTTAAACCTCAGTGAATGCAATTTCGTAAAACCTGAAGTTAATTTTGTAGGCCATACTGTCTCTCCAATTGATATTCGTCCAACAGATGAAAAAATCAAAGCTATCGAAAACTTTGAAAAGTCCAAAACAGTCAAACAGTTAAGAAGATTTTTGGGAATTATCAATATCTATAGAAGATTTATTCCTCAAGCAGCTAAACATCAAGTGAGCTTATACTATTGTTTAAAAAGTAGAAAAAAAATGATAATTGAATCCTCAAATGGACTGACGAAATTTCAAAAGCTTTCACAATTTCAAAAGAGTTATTGAAATCTGCAACATATTTATCTCACCCTGTATCATCTGCTAAACTTGCTCTCATGACAGATGCTTCTGATGTAGTCTTGGGTGGAGTTGTGCAACAACTCGTTAATAAGGCTTGGCAACCACTTTAAGACTGACGCCAACACAACAAAAAGCACATATGATCGAGAATTGCTTGCTGCATATTCATCCATTAAGCATTTCCGATAATTGCTAGATGGTCATGAATTTACGTTATTCACAGATCACAAAACACTCGTTTATGCATTCCGTCAGAATTTGGGAAAGGCATCGCCACGTCAACAAAGGCATTTAGAATTCATTAGTCAATTCATGCTAGAAATTCAACATGTTTCTGGTAAAGACAATACTATTGCTGATGCCTTATCTAGACTGGAGGAAATTAGAATCTCATCACAAATTGATTTTGAGTCCATAGCTAAAGCTCAAAAAATAGATAAAGAGATAAAGGAAATAATTTCATCTCGAGACTCTTTATTAAACATTGCAAAAATACCTATTTTTGGATCTGATTTTGAATTATATTATGATATTTCAACAAAAAACTAAAAGACCATTTATTCCAATCAACTTCAGAAAAATAATATTCCACAGTGTTCACGATCTATCTCATCCTGGAATTAAAGCAACTGTAAGATTAGATTCATCGAAATTTGTATGGTCATCCATCAACAAGGATATTCGCAATTGGGCAAAAATTTGCTTAAAATGTCAAAAATCCAAAATAACTCCACACTCCATTGCAAAGTTATCCTACAGCAAGCCAACGATTTCAAGAAATTAACCTAGATCTTATTGGTCCTTTGTCACCATCGGAGGGATTTCGGTATTGCCTTACAATAATTGACAGCTACACACGATGGGCAGAAGCTATTCCTTTAACTGACATCCGAGCAGAAACAGTAGCTGATGCTTTATTGAAAAACTGGATTGTCCGTTATGGTATTCCAACTGTAATTACAACAGACCAAGGTACTCAATTTGAATCTCAAATGTTTGAAGAACTTTCAAAAATTTTTGGTTTTAAAAGAAATAGAACAACAGCATATCCCCCACAAGCTAATGGTTGTATCGAACGCTGGCACCATACGTTGAAAACCAGTATCATGTGTCATGAAAACAAAAATTTGACAAAATCACTTCCAATCATTCTGCTTGGTTTACGCACGGTGTGGCGTGATGATTGTAAAACCACCCCAACTGAGCTTCTGTATGGTGAAAATATAAAACTACCATGCGATTTTCTTCAGAATTCAAGTTTCCAACCACAATCTGAATTTATTCAGAATTTAAAAAAAACCATAGAAAACTTAAAACCTGTTCCCTTTCATAATCATTCAAGCCAAAAAAAACATTTGTTTTCAAAGACTTAAAAACTTGCTCACACGTATATGTCCGTACTGACAGTTCTCGTCGTAGTTTACAACAGCCGTATCACGGACCATATAAAGTTGAAAGAAGAACAAAGTTTTCACTTTAAAAATAAATCAGAAAAATAGGGCTTTATTCTTTCTGTGGACAGAATAAAGCCCTATTTTTCTGGCAATTCTATAGAACCTGCTTTGATTTCCAAAACTCCAACGATTGTTAAAAGGGATTCAGTTGCTGTATCACATACCATAGAATCAGAAAGTCCTTAGACCAAGCAAGGCAACGGTGACAAAAGATTGAGTTTTTCTGCTCCAAAATTGGTGTCAAGATTTAGACGTAAAGTGCACATTCTTTCTCGTTATTAATGACGTTCTTCATCGTTCGAGTAGCTCACTAGAGGGGGAGTACTATGGTGCAACGAGTAGCAAAAACATTTTATTATTGAACCTGAAAGTTGTGTAATAACTTAACTCTACCTTTTGTATTGACGGGTGTTCGGAAGACTGGATATGCCTTTAAGCGTTACTTTTGTTATCTCCGATAGCTTTATTTAATTGTTTTAAATGTAAATTAACTGCAAATATTAAATGTTTATGTATCTTTAAACACACCACAATACCATCATAAATATTGCTGGAATTTTAAAATCCTTTTGAAGCCCCTTAAAAATGCTTATTTTTCTAGAAAAGTGCAAAATAAAACAAAAATTGATAAATAAAACAGAAGAGGAGTGCCACTACACTTAAAATAAAATAAAATAACTTTTGAAATCTAATGATTTTTGTCTATATCACAACTGATATTTATTGGATCCATCTCGACAAATTTTAGATTGTGTGTGTGTGTGTGAGAGAGAGAGAGAGAGAGAGAGAGAGTACAAATAATTAAAGTTAGGAATTTGAAATATGGCAAGAAATTGATTCTGAAACATAAAAAATTCACTAAGAACATATTTTTTGGAATTTTAACTAAAAATAAAAACAGGATTTAAATGCATTACCAGCATATCATTGAATAAGAAGTATTTTTACACTGTTTTAAAGTTTATTGAATGTTTTTTTCCTTCTTTTTATTTTTTAAAATGTATCTTATGTTAAATGTTCTAATGATAAAAGTAATATCATTTTTATATTTTTGTCAAAGTTATATTTTTAGGAATATTTTATATTTCTGCAACATTGCAAGAACATCTAAGTATTGAAATTTAAGACGACTATTATATTTTTCACTCTAACCTAGAAGTTAAAATTTTTGAATTAAATAGAAGCTTTTAATAAGCTATTTAAGGAATAAGTATTATCAAACGATTATACTATTATTTGAATAAATTAAAGACTGAATATGGTCAAATATATTTCACAAAAAGAAAACAATTCGCATCAGCATGAATATTTTTAATTTACTTAAAAATATCCTGTTGGATCTCTGAAAATTCCATCACAAGTTCGAAAATCCTTCTAGAGAACTATTCCACATACGGTAGTGCCAGTTTTTTAAAACTGGGGGCAATCAGATGCCCGACAGAAACAGAATGGGGAAAAGATACCGAAGTTTCACTTCACTTTTTTCATTCTGCCGTGACTATTTTTAGTATTTAGTAATATGTAACGTTTAATGTATGCCTTTTTAGTATTATAGCAGCGTTAATAGCGCCATTCTTGGCACACTACGTCACTGCCAAAGTTTCACATAATTGGTTGAATTTCGTTTGCAAACGATATTTCGTCGTTTTCGTCGTCGACGTTTTCAAGCTGATTCAAAAAAGCTGACGATGACAAAAATCTTGCTTTACCTGTTGCCTCCGTGCATAAATCGACAACTGTCGACGAAAGTGTTTATGGTATTTTGCCGTGTGATAGGGCCTTTACCACAACACGAAATGGTAGTTAAGAAAAGAATCTCAAAAATATCAGTCCCAAAAGAAAAAAAATTTAAACAGAACTGAAACTTAAACAAAATCAAAACAAGCTTAAATTACATAAGCTGTTGTTACTCAAAACAAAAGCAATAGTACACTGTTGAGGGGCTAAATATATAGAGGCGCTTATACTTGACAGTTTTTTTTTAATTTATCAGAAAATAATGTCGGTTTTGTTTGAACTGTTGCAATTTTTATATATCGAAATATTTGCTTCTTTGTTTCAGTTTCATTTAATTTTAAAGTAAAATATGATAAAAATCAATAAACTTGTAGTGTATCCCAAAACCTTTTTTTGGAAGACAGTACTTTTATTTAGAAGTAAGTTTTATTATTTTATATTTTTTAAATTAAAATTGATGAAAAAGTCTTCCCTATATTGTTGATGAAAATCAAAAATCAAAGGAACTAAAACACTACTTACAATCTGGATATGAAATAAATTTTGATTTGAAAAAAAGTGACTGCAGTCAGGATTTTTTAAATCTCCATTATGATAAGTTTACAGTTATAATTTCTTGCAAATTTCCAGAACTCTCAGTCTCCGGATCTTTTTTTAACCTTAGGCAAAAGTTATTAGAAACGTTTTTATGATTTTTTTTCAATGCTATTCTTATTCAATTACGTTTAAAAAGACAAGATTTTTTTTTATTTGTGTGAATATTCTTTGCAGTTAATGTTTGAAGGAATCAATAGTTGTGACCTTTTTTAAATTGATATTGAAAATCAATAGTATTTAATTCAAAAATTTTCTGCAACTGGGACCGAAATACTTTATTAAGAAATTTCATGGGTTCATTTTTTTTAATGTGGTTTAAAAAATAGTCTTAGATAATTATTCAAATGAAGTTCAGTGCTTGTTTATTCCGCATAATTAAATAATTTCAAATTGCTATTGTTTCAATAAAGTGATAGCAGTTAATTATCTGTGACATTTGCTTATTGAAGTGAAGTGAAACTATGCATACGCGTAAAAGCTCTACAGTTGTCTGCTGTTCAGCCATATTTATTATGAGTTATTATATTACAGTAAACAAAAATTAGCTACAGTAACTGTGAAGCTATTTTTCACAACTATAACTCACTTATTTTCAATAAATATGATGACATTTTTCATTTACAATGCATAGGACGTTTGATTTAGTGATATTAAAAAATTTGATTTGTTGTTTTTTCTGTGGTGAAATGTTTTAATTTTACGCGCTCTGTGCGTTTTTGAAATAGTATGGATTAAACGTACCAAACCAATGCTAAACAGTTTTTAGGGAAAAAATGGAAGCAGATATACGGTGAGTGACGAAAATAGAATGATTGTTGATAGTAATCCAGTAATTTGTGGTTTCGGTTTATTTTTTTCTATAATGTTATGTATTTAGTTTACTCTTGCACCTTAGGCTTACATTGAACTATTGTGAAAATTATTTGTGGTTTTATTGGAAATTTATTATTATTATTTCATTTTTGAAAAGAAATATATTTTATTTGATTAATAAACGTTTTGATATTCTACCGTTAATTAGAATATAACGTTAATCGTGTAGTGCCCTCAATTTATGTATTATTCTGAATTTTTTAATTAATTAATTTTGGAATTCGTTAATATTTACTGAAGATTTGTCGATGATCCTATTGCTTAAGGTGTTTTTACGTTTCATTTTCTTTTATAGTACATGCAATTTTCATCAACATTTTTTTTTGTTTACATGCATTCAGCTTGTCACTTTTATAGAGGAGCTTGTTACTATTGTTATACATGTCTAAAGATAATTATTCCTTTACATTTATTTTGTTATCTGTCTTCTCTTTACTACTGCAAATAAAGGTTTTCTTTCATATATTGTCAATGTTATGTTGTTAAAGCTTAAATTATTTATTTTCTTGGGAATTACTTGTTTAATTTAAGGTTAAATTGAATCAAATGTATTTATATTGCATGTAAAAAGGCTTAATTTTCATCAGGTTATTTAGTAATCTGTATATTTGCTGTTACTTCATTGATTTACAAAATTGTATAAATTTCCAATTTCTTAAATATTCTTGAATAAAATAGTTTAATGTTGAGCCTAACTAAAAAATTAAATATTGTAACCCTGAACATTTTCCTTCCCTTTCTTTAAGAGATATGCATGGTAATCATCAGTTGAGGGATTAAATTGATATTTTAACATGAGAGGTATTGAAGGAATCAAAGATCGTGCAAATTATGTTGGCTTCAGATACATTTTATATTTTAATGATAATAATATTGATAGTCTTAAAACTATGTGTTTATTGTGCAGATATTTAATTATAATTATTTGATTTGCAAATAATTTTTTTCTTCATTATAATTAACTAGATTTATTACTTTGAAAATTTAAATATATAAGTTTAATATTACTTTAAAACTTAATATTTATTTTAATTGTAATTCAGATTTTAATTCTGTTTAGCAATTGTATTATTATTATTATGCTGGGTCTTATATTATTCTGATAATATTGTGGACAAATATTTATATCATTAATACCTATTATATAATTTTTTTACTGTATAATGTGCAAAAAAGTTTATATAATTAATTTAGACAAAAGAAAAACTTGTTTCGTGTCACTTTTAAGGTATTGTTATAATTTTTGAAAATATTTCATCGTTAGATGTGTAATTACTATTTTAAAAAGTATTATCCATATGGACACAATTAATATCTTTAATGGTTGGAAAAGTTTCTGCTAGTTCATAGTTTAATTATTAATTGAAGAAAACATAATTCAAGCATACTATTTTTTGTGAAGTTATTATGAAGGATACATAGTGTTTTTTAAATGTTTTTCTATAAATGTTTATTATATTATTAAAGAAAAGAATTAGACCTTAAAAGTATTTGTAAATAAAAAAAATTTTGTTCAATATCATTAATTTAATCATTTTTTAAAGTATTCTATTGCATATTTGTGAATATTTCCATTGTAGAGAGTTTCCAAAATTATCTATTATCGCACATTATTCACTTAATTCCAAATATTCAAGTAATTTGTAATCAGCTGTTTAATTACTTATTATAATGCATGGTTAATACTTTCTATTAATATCTCTACTTTCATATAAACTGAAAATAATTTTTGATATATATATATATATATATATATATATATATATATAATTACTTTAATATAAATAAATTCTTTTTGTTTGATTTTTTTATAATGTTTTTTTAGTTCTTAATATCTAATCATATTTAATGCAATGTTCAATATAGTTTGGTTGTACAGTCAAGCAACTATTTTTTTGTGTTAAATGAATACTGTTTAGCTACAATAAATTTTTATAGCTGTTATAATTAGATCTGGATAAATATATAGTTTTTATCTTCATTTCTATGAGATATAAAACAGCATATTTTTTAGAAACTTTTATATTTATGAAGTTTTGTAAATAAAAAGTACTAATAAATTAAAAATTAATTAATATTATTACAAATTTTTATTATTTCTTTAATTATATATTTTACTTTTGTTATGATGAATTGGAATTTTATAATATCTTCTTATTTCTTTTGCACATAATTATGTATTTGATGTAATTTGTTTCAAGTTTATATGCATATTTAGATAATTGAACAGGGCAGCCAGCAAATGACTTTCTCCTTTCAAAATACATATATTTTATATTTATATTTTGAGAATTCCATTAGCTTTGATTATTAGCCTTAATTAAGAAATGAGTGCTCTGATTATTGAACTTTTTTTTTTACTGTCTATAAATCTTAAATTCTTAAGCCTTTATCAAATTTTATTCATTATTTTGATACTAGAAATGAGAAGGATTTAATGTACTTTTCCCCAGTTAATATAAAAGTATTGATTTAAAAATGGAGCTCTAGTTTAATTTTCCCTTAAAAAATATTTTTTATGAAAATGTGTTATGAAAAAGCATCATTTTTTTCTGTAGTAATAAGTACAATGTATTTTCATTGTACAGAATATTGAAGCAGGATTATGAAAAACATGTTATAGGAAGTGGCTTGAGAATACGTCATTACAGGAGAATTGATTTGGAGAATGCCATTTTCTGATTTTTCTTATAAATAGGAATTAGCTGCAAATGCTTCAAATTTGATGAGGACCAATTTAAAAAATTATATTTTCTTATTTAATGCGAAGCAAGAACCCAGTACTTCAATAATTGATTTTGAGTTTAAATTAAAATCATTATGTGTTGCCATTAATAATTCGAAGCTGTCTTTTGAATTTGAATTCAAATTCTAGACAATGGGACCATGATGAAAATTGAGGTTATGTTGGGTAATTAGGAAGTAGACTTTTTTTTTTTTTTTTTTGTATAAAGAATATTTGAATTTCAATTAGAGAAAGTTTTAAAAGGTTGCATAAGTAGAAAAATGTAGTTTTAAATATTTTCAGACACTATTGCATCGCTCTGTCCACAATGAGCAAGCAATGAATATTTAATACTGATATTTTTAAAATTCTCTTTCTAAATTTTTGTAAATTCCAAATTTTAATCTTAATTTGTCTATTTTGAATTATTTAAAAGTTTGAATCATTGTTAAGGGAAAATTTTGTTATTCATTGTTAAATTATTATTCATTGAAAATATCTGGAATTTTATAATTCTTTAATTATTTGATATTTTTAGTGTTCCTTAACTTTAAAAATTTGACATTTTTAGGCAATGTTATTTATGTTAATTATTAATAAAAATAATGGAAGTTTATATCTTTGGCTCATATGAATGTTCTATAAATGTCTGCATAAATCTTTGCCAAAGGTTCTCTGTTTCTTTTTTCAGCTTTGACAGTTCTGACTTGAAAATCTTAATTATTATTGACTTTTCTCTTTCTTTATATGCTGTTCTCCATTCTAGTTTAAAAATGAATGAATGGATAAATTTTTTACCTTAAAAAGTGACTATGGATGAAATAATATGTTGATAAATACCGCAATGGAAACTTTCACATTGTCTTTTTCAATACCACTTCAATTATATATTTATATCAAATTTTCATAGTTCTACATTTTATAATACATTTAAAAAATTAATCATAGCACTTCAAAAAACAGTTAAAAGTTTTTATTAGTGATAATTTTTGTTAAAATTAAGTTTAAAAAAATGAGGAAAAAAATTTATGAATATTATGTTTAATTGAATGATTATGCCAATTTCACTTTTTACCTAACAGTGACGCACTTTTAGTGTCTTATATGTACAAGTTTTGGGAGCTGAAGAGATAGAAACTTAAATAAGGTGAAAAATATACTAATTAATAAAATGTTTAATTGTAATTGAATTAAATCATTTTGTATTTCATATATGACTTTGACATATATGAATGACTTGTGATGATTTAAAGAAATATTGCTCTTAATTGGTTATATTAACATTTTTATGAGAAAAATTAATTTTTCAAAACTGAATTGCAACTTTTAATATTTTACTTTTATTTGTTTGTATATTTCCTGCATATTAAAATAAGTTATTTCAAAATTTTAACAGATTTTTATTCTGATTAATAAAACTGCAGTTTAATTTACTTCATCGAATTGTATGAATAATTTTCCTGTGCTTATTTCTTATACATATATACACAAAAAATTAAACAAATGTTGATTTTAATTTAGTATTTAAATAATATTAAGAGTAATTTACTTAGTTACAAACATTATAAACTTTAGAATTTTGTGGTTATGCCAACCACTACCTACTTTTTGTGTTAAGTTCGTTTGCGCAGTTGTCCCTGGTGCAACATGCTAACGAAGTTAGCCTTTGTACTAAAAATAATTTAGCTTAAAGGTCTCGCGTATGTAAATGTGCTGAAAAGTTATGCAAAGTATTCTTAATTATTTTTAGGCTGCGTTTCTTCTTTTTCTGACATATAAGCCCCTGCTAGCGAATCTGGAGAAATTTTTTCATCTGACCGCATACGCTATACATGTGTATTTAGAACTGAGGGGAATAAGCTGTGTTGCTGTTATTGGCATGTGTCCATGCTTGGGTGCTGGAGACTTGGGAGAATGTATCCCTAAATAATCTTTCCTGAGGAGAAAAGAGTAAAAAAAATTGCTTTGACTTTTTTTTGGTAGCTATTTTTGGAGATGGTCATATCTTCTTTTCTTCTTATCTTTTTTTTAATGACAACTTTGAAAAAGTCCTGTAAACATCATTAAGGTAAATTATGTTTTGTTTCCTAAATATCTTTTCTTGTTGCCCCCCATTTATGAAATTTTTAGCTATTATAAAAATGTATCTTAAGAAATTGATCCCCCTCCCTTCTTTAAAGATTATGAACTTACAAAATGAAATTTCATTCAATAGTATTATATATATTTCTTCATTTTAAATTACTTGCATGAAATCATTTATTGCAATTCTAACAGAGTATTTTAACATTAATAAACAGGATATTATACATCAAATTCTACTTCTATATTTCTTTAAGATTGATGGATTATATATATATATATATATATATATATATATATATATATATATAATATTATGGAAATTCCTTACAATATTTTAAATTTGTACACACTGGATCATATGAGATGGGAATGCTTATGATTTTATTTTTAATAATTGATTAATAAAATAATTTATAAGTAAAAATTTTTGCAGAAAGCAAAAAGTTAAGAAATTTTATGTTAACAGTTATTTAAAAATTATTTTCCCTTTTTCCTAACATTTATTTACATAGATTTATACACTTTTTTTATTGAAAAAGGAAATATCATTCTGTGTTATTTAAAATGTATTTTATTGAAATAATTCTTGTTATGAATATTTAAAAAAATATTGGAAAAAATCTATAAATTGTGTAATTTTTAAAAACATTGCATATTTGTATTTAATTAATATTTTGTGCATATATTTTTTCCAGTATAATGAATGCTTATAATTTATTCTATTACAGTTTCTCCCTCCCCCAAAATATAGTTAAGGCTCTTCTCACTAAGGAGTTCCATTCAGGCACAATAGACTTATTGTTAGCATCTGTGTGTTAAAGGCATGGCTGCTGGGACCAAATTGTAAATATACAGTTTTTTAATTATTTAGAATTTTGTTTTTAAATATTTTGATTTTTCATAAATTCAAAAGTATTCAATTTTTAATATTTTAATTTATCATAAATTTAGAAGTTAATCAAGACAAGTCTTGATTAACTTTTATAAACAAAACTTTTTATCCCATATATTATAGTTTGGCTTCTTCAGATATTCTTATAGCCGGTTTTTAAAAGGATAATGATTTTTATAATAATAAATACAATTGAAAGCATTAATTTCGAGAAATGGATTTTACTTGAATTTTTTAAAGATATATGTTAGGCAAAATTTAATCCTTGTTTTATGTAATTGATTATTTTTAACTGGTTAATAAATATATAATGTAACCATTTTTTATGTATATATATGTACATGCATTTGTTTTATTTCTGAATTTCTTAAAATATTGTAATTAGAAATATCAGTACTCCGTAATTAAAGCCCACTATTAAGACACTGGTTTTAGTAATGAAATATATAATACCTATTGGGAAAATATTTGAAAATTGTTTTATTTATAGTGTTCTTTTGTGGAATAAAAATAAAAACAATTAATATCAAAAGTTTCCACAAATGATGAATTTTATTTATTTAAATATTTGTGTTTAAAAAAAATTATACCTTTTTTTGTTTTTGTAAAAGATTATTTCATTTTGACATTTGCAACAAAATTATTGATTAAAAATTTTATGAGGACCTAGATTAATTTTTTAACTGTGTTCTCTTTTTAAATAAAATCCTAATAATGGAATATAAAGCAAGCATGGTATATATTAAAAATTTTCACTAAATTTGTCTTTTTTAAAAATAGAAATGGATCCCTTAAAAGAAATATTTTTTTCTCCTTCAGATGGAAAGGATTAAGATTCAATTGTTTACTTCTGTTGTGTTCTGAAAATGATATATCCCAGAAATATTAGAGAAATGTGTAATATCTTCATAATGTGTGTAAAAAAAGTAAATATGTGCTATTTTTATTTTAAAAAATTTAATGTCTTAAAATTTTGTTTCTTTTTCAGAAGGATTTAATAGTTTGCATCAAATGCAAACCCTCTGTTCACATGGGTTGTTCGGACCTCCCTTGTTCAAAATTGGAAACATGTATGTGTAAGATTTTAAATATAATATTAAATAATATTCCTTTATGTATGCTTTATTAAAGTAAACTTATTGTTATCTCATGGATTGGTGATAAGGTCTAAACTTGTGAGTCTGTGGGCTTCAGTAAAGAACTGTGATTCAAAAGAATCTAGTGCATATTAAAAGCCATTGATAGTCAAGTGTCCTTGCTTTGATCTGGTTCGAAAGTTTGAAGAAGTAGATACTGGTTCAGGTGTTGCCCTCAATAATGTCTTAGCTCAAATTTACTGTTGCCCCATAATAGCTCTTACTTTGTCGCAAAAAGCAATGCAAATATTTTGAAATCTCTTGTCCATTTGATTTAGTGGAATTGCTGCACTTGTTGTTGATAAACAAATTAAATAGTTATGTAAGTTCTTGAAGTAAAATATCTCATTTTTCATAATTTTTTTTGAATAATGTGTATTTTACATTTAATTACAATTTATAGATAAGTTTCTAATAGGGTTTTAAATATTATTTATTACAATTTATAGATCAGTTTTTTATAGTATTTTAAATATTATTAGCAATCATATTACTTTTTAAATATTTATAGATTCTTGGTCGTGTAGTACTTGCACTGACAGACAAACTATGAGGTTTAAAAGCAACAAAAGCTCTGCACCTGCTGAAGCTAATAAGCAGCAAGAGAAAAAAGAAGCAGCTTCCACTTCAGAAAGCTCTTCTTCTTCTACTTTCTGCTCTACTAAAACGTGAGTATTTCAAGATTATTTATCACAATTTATGTATCATTTAAAGCCATAATGATTGTTTTATATTTAGTTTATAAATTATTATTAATTGCCAATTTATTTAAATCTGATTTGTTTTAGGAAATTTTGTTTTTACATTTGTCATATTTATTTTTATTGCAGTGTAGCAAAATATAAGTGGATTTGGGTATTTGAGCTTTTAAGGTATCAGTCATCTTTGGTTATAGTTTGCTATGTATATGATTTAAAAGAATATCCCATTGTTGGTCCTCGGATATAAGAAAATAAGAGTTTGCTAAAAGTGGAAGTAAATAATAGATACGATCTTATAAGTTTATAAGAAAAACATTTAAAGCAAAATGCTTGGTTGATGAATTTAAATAAATATTAAAAAGTATATAGCATTAAAAAAATTAAATTATTGGCAAATAGTTTAATAATATTGCTTCCATTAGCAACTCACTTTTTTGAAATTATATCCACAACATTATTCACATTATCATTATTTCAAGTTAAGTTTCTTGGTATAGAATTTAATTCCTTTTCTAATAATGATATATATATTTTTCAAGTTTTATTTTGCAAGAAATATTGTTGCACTAGGAATCATCCTCCCTTTGGGAAAGAAGGTACAGATGATGATTTTTTTTTTGATTGGGATATTTAAATTTATAGATAATTTTTACTGTAGTAAAGTCAAAAACACAAGAACTTTTATAAAATAGCACAAATTACAAATATCACTGAGTGGATTTACTGCTTCCAAATTACACAACCAATTGTAAAATTAAAATTTAGAATAGTTATCTGCCATTTATAGAATGGCTAGTTAAAGTATATAATTTTCTAAAAGATGATTTTGAACTCTAGTTTCCCCTCCCATTGTTTATTAATACACGTAAACTATGATACAAAATATATGAAAAGAATAAATATGATACAATTGAAATCACTTACCCTAAAGCTAGGTTCTAATCTACACCCACAATTTTTACCCGGAAAGATTAAATTTGGTTTCACTTTGGCAAAAAAGTTCTTCTAATAATAGGAGCTATTTTATTTTTCTCTTTACTTTTTTTCTTTAAAGAAAAGTTACTATTGTTTTTGCTCCATACATACTATAATCTACCAGGCAATTCTATTTCTTCCTAAAAAATTGGCTCTTTTGTGAAATAAATCGAATTGTAATCTTTTTATTTGAAAACTAGATAAGTTATTTTAACATATTACTAAAAGGCTTGATATCTTGAACTCATTTCTGCAAAAGATGTAAATCTAGTAATTGTGTTTAGAATTCTTCCTCAACTTTTGCAACTCACTGTTTCATTATCGGTAGTTTTTACATAGGTTAACAATGGTAGTGTAGAATTCTCAGTATTTTATTTGAATAATTAATACTATATTGTATAAAAATCAAAAGATATTTTGAGATATATTTTCCAAAGAGTCTGATAAGCAGTTTTTTAAAATTAAAATTATACTTTAAATATTTAAATAATTATACTCTTAATTATGATTGTAAAGTTTAGAATATTATTTATTTGAAGTAATAATAGATAAGTAATGCTAACAATATATTAAATGGAAATTGCTGTAATTTTTTTTTAATTACGTATCCTCTAAATCTGAGGTTGTAATGGAGGGGTGGGAGAGGTTACTAGAGCATTATAAGAAACTTTAATAGATGCAAATCAACAATATTTTAATATTTGTCATGATTAAATATTATGAAATGATGGCACTGGAATTTTACCTTATAAAGCGGACAAGAAAAAAAAGGGTGAGAATATACATTGTAATATTAACAAGTAAAAACTCATCTATTAATCTCTTTAAGCCATTCACTTAATCTTTTATGAAGAACTCCTCATGAAGTTAGGTTTCTGTGAAATATTTTGTTCACAGAAACTATTTTGTTCACTATCCAGGTAATTGTGAAAGAAGGAAAAAAAAATATATATTATCATTGAATTAAAGAAATCATTTTAAATCTTGTGTACTATTTGAAATGAGTTTTTGTCTCGAGTAATTTTGAAGTTCTATTACTTATAATTCTTGAAACACTCATGATAAAAAGGTAGAGTTTTATCTAAATATTCTTTTTATTTATAATTCATTGATTTTTTTATTTTTATTATAAAATTACTATGACTAGATATTAAATATTTATTAAAATTGCATCATGTGTTTTTTATAAGGTGGCCATCTTTTCAAATCCCATTGAAAAAGCAGTGGCACAGGCGGCAGGCTTTCATGGATAATCTTGATTCTGAGTCGGAGAAAGTGAATCCATTCTTAGCTGCACTGGAAAACAAGAAGCCTGAACCATTTTCTAATTGTCTGAAAGATCTTGACAAATCATCAAATGAAACATTTGTGAAAACAAACCACTTTCCAATTCAACCTTTTTCATCTCAAAATATTGGATTTTTTCGTCCAAAACCCAAGGGGTTGGTGGACGGACTTTCTCGATTTTTCACGCCAACCAATAAACGGAAATCTCGCGTGGCAATTTCATCTCTAGGTGATTCTCTCACTTTAGATGAAGAGATCCAAGCATCACACCCAGCTGAAAATAGTTTCTCAGGGACAAGGCTTTGTGATCAAACACTAACAGACAATATGAGGAGTTCTAGTATTGTGGCTGAAAGCAAACTTCTGACAAATCATGATGTGTCCACTGTATCTTCTGCAAATAATAGTTCCCCGTCCAATCTACAAGCATCTTTGAATGCAAGTTCATCATCTACACCTACTTTAAATTTGCTCCAGTCAGTTAAACCTAATGGTAGTGGTCAGTTGAAAAATTTATTCGATAGTCTGTCTCATTTGTATACAGCTTCTACTGATTCTCGCAAGCGAGGATCAAAAACTTCTGTAAATAATGTGTCGTCCCCAAAGAGGCATTGTAAAAAACCTAGTAGTACCTGTACTGATAAAGATTTTAATCCTTCATTGTTTTGTGATAGGAATAGTACCGGTGAAGCATTATTTAGTAAAGATAAAGTATCTGAAATTGATGAAGATGATAAACAGACCGGTCTTGAATCGGATGCTTCTTCATCATTTGTGTCTAGTGATTGCTCGGTGAGCATTAAAAAACAAGAACGTTTTAAGATTGAAGGATCACTTTCAACATTTGCTCAAAGTGATACCCTAAACTATTCGCAGCTATTCTCATCAGTGCCTGAAAATAGGATCTTTGGGTCCCCTGCTGTGCAGAGAGATGACCTGTCAGTCTCAAGTGTCTGTAAAACAGAAATTGAAGGTAAGCTAAAACTCAGCAAGTTAGATACCTTCTGTCTGAAATTTTATGTGTTGTAAATTTATATGTGTATCAAAATTAGTGAGTTATCATGGCAGAATTTCTTTTTCTTTTATATATTTCAAAAGTTACTGAAAAAAGGTTGTTTATCTGTAAAAAGCTTCTCTTTCTTTTCTTTTTTTATTTAAATCATGTTCCAATAATGTTCTACTTCTCAAAATTTTATTATCTTTTCTGTTATTGCAGTATCAGTCTTGATAATTACAGAATATCTCATTTGGAAAAATTTAGGGAATGAAAAGTGTAATTTTAATTGTTCTCTCAGCCTGAAACTGCTCAATTAAACTTTTTGTGTAAAAGCTTGTCTGCTGTACAAATAATTAGATTGATATGTCATACCAGCATATACATTTAATGTTGAGTACTAAAAAAAGTAATTAACCTTATCTTTTAGAATTTAAAGTATAATTCTTATAGTCTTGAATTTTTTTTCCCCCTTACTTCTTTTAGGATAATTTATAAAAGGGCCTTCACAAATTCAATTTGTTTGGGAAAAAATGACATATATAATCATAAGAAATAAAAGTTAAATTTTTATTATATTGACATATAAAAAATCTTTTAATGGTACCATTTTATTCGTGCAAGTATCCAGGTATCATCAAATTTTATCAGACTAAAAATGGCTTATAAGTGCTGTATTTTTAAAATTGGAACATTTTATTAAAATTATTCGTGTGAACATACAGATTGCATAAGAATCTGAGATCTGAGATTCTGTAGGAACTGCTAGTTTTAATTATATTATTTTGCATGTGTTTTATACATATCAATAAATATTATCTCATCTTTCTCTTGTTTAATCCTTCAATGTTTTTTTTAATAACTTAATCATTAGGATCATGTGGAGTATAGAAAACCTCTGGATAACATAAGAAATTTGTCTTGGATAAATTTAACATGGCTAATTTATATATGTTCAAAAAGACAAATATTTATTGTTAGAAAATTATTGAATCTTCATTTAAACAATGTTAAAGATTTAATTTGCCCCTTTGTATTCTATTTTTTGATTTTATTTGTTTATTAGAAATATGTTTCTAAGCTGTTTCATAATTATATAATTTGTTTGCAAAAAAAAAAAAACCTTTCAAATTAGTTAAATACTTTGTAATGATTAGTATTTACGTCAATTATTTCTCTCTGATATCTCTCCATAGATATATGAAAGAGAGAAATATAAGACATTTTTGCAGCTTTTAACTTCAATCCTAAATACTCTTTAAAAATGCTTGAACATGAATGTTTCTGTAATACTAATCAAACCAGCAATTTAACTATTAATTTCTTTTTACAAGTATTTATTTCTCAACTTATCTACTTATTCACTAAATTTGTTTTTAATAACTTAATTCCCTTGTGTATATTAATTCAATTTTTTTCTTCTGCTTATTAAAATTTTCCATTTATAGTAATACGGAATTGTAAGCCTTTTTGATGGTTAAGGGTTTGGATATATTACCAAACTTTATATTTTAGATTATTCTATTTTAATTTTGATTTTACACATAAAATATACTTAGTTTATCCATTAAACACTGTTACACATCAAACTTATTTTTTCCCTCTTCTCAATTATGAAGTAAAGTGCCTTGATATTATGTTCTGCTTTTTTTATTATTTTTAATTTTATATACTATTATGCTGAAACTTAGCAAAACTTTCTTGTAGCTGTTTTTAAGAAATTAAGTTTATAATCCTATAAAAATTGAATAATAAACATTATATTCAGATTTGTTGGTAGCTGTACACCCATTTATCTCATTTTATCTATTTTATAGTTTTTCATATTTAGTAACCTGATGTTATAATTTTCTTCCGAGGTTCTTTTGAATATTATTTTCTATGTAAATTTAATACCAGTGTTTCCATTAATTCATTTAAATACATTATTTTTTTCTACAGATAATGACAGATTCTCAGAGAATTTATCTGTAAATGTTACGGAAGATGATGAACTTTTATTTAAGAAAGTTCAGGAACTTGCTGAACAAGTAAGTTTTTCCAAATGCAACATTTTTTTTTTGTGTGTGTGTGTTTATACTTTTTAAAAACACTTATGCTTGAAAAATATTTCTTTGTGTATTCCTTCTAATTTTTTTTTTTTATAAATTCTTAATTTTTTTAGTAAACAATCATTTATATGCTTATATAACATTTATTCATTCTGACTAAATTCTCCTAAAATGCAAATTTCTGTCTGATTGTTTAAAATATTAAAATTTAATTTGGTTGATTAATATTAAGTATTCTGATATATTCCTTGAAAGAAAAATTGTTTTGCCATTTTTGAACATTTTTATTATGATTTTACAGTATTGTTACTCTTTTAATTGAAACTCATTGTTTTGTTTGAGATATATAGAATTGCTCAAAATTTGTTTCAAGATGAATCTTTTTAAATGTTTGTCTCTTTTGGTATCTAAATATAATGACTCTAAATCTGGAACATTTTAGGATAGGTTCTTATTTTAAAATATTATTTTGACCTGATAATAAAGGGGGGGGGGGAGAAAAACTGTCATTTTTTTTTTACTAGCAAAACAATTTTTAATGTACTCTTTCTGAATAATTAGTTGACTGAAAGCAAAGAACTTTAAAGGAATTTATTAGTTGGTTGCAAATATTAGCAATAGTAGGCATGTTTATGTTTTATAAAATAATAAATTAATTTTTGACATGGTAAATTGCATTAGCTTTCTCATAGTTAGCTTTTTCATTAGTTAGCTTCATTAGCTTTTTCATTTTTTGATTGCTTTTCCTTATTTTTTTTTGTGCTAATTCATAATGGTCAAAATGATTCAAAAATGAATATATTATTTTTATAGATATATGAACCTAAGTGTGGGTTAGCACCAGTATCTCGGAAACCAGCTTTATTGCAGTTTGGGAAATACGAGATATCTGTACTTTATACTTCACCCTATCCTAAAGAATATTTAAGGTAATTTTATCATTTCAATTTTTCAGTTACATTATAGTCTTATTTTCTTTCTGTGTAATCAAAATTAAGAAATTTCTTTATGTAAAACAAATGCTATCTTTTAAAAACCCTTTCTATGTTGAAATGTTGTTGTTTTTTTAACTTCTAAGGAAAAATTTGTTAGAAATATAAACTGTAAAAGGAATAATTATGGCTGTAATTATATTTTAGATTGCATTATCTTTTGTTAATCAGCTAAGCAGAAAAATGATTGAAACTTCATCTTATTTTTTGAAAAAATTAGTTGCTTTCTTTGTTTAATGTGTTCAAATGAAAGGCATCTCAATAAGAAAAACAGATTCTTGGATAATTTCTGTCTTTTTAATTCAGCCGAACAGAGTAACATTTTTCAGTAATTTGATATTGCCAAATTATTGAATTGCATTAATATATTTTTGCTTTTTGCTACAATATTCCAAAAATACTGCTACTGTAATTCAAAATAATATGAAAACCCAAACTTATGCTTACATCTAAGCTACACTTATAGTGTGAAAATTTTGAGAATGAAAAACATTTTGGTATCTTTATCTTGGTTTAAAAAAAATAAAGCTATACATAAGTATATATATAATATATAACACATTAAAATTATAACAAAAGTATATTTATATCTAGATAATTATTTATGTATTTTAATTGCAAATTCCTAAAGTGGCGTATCCATTGGGAAAAATTGGTTGCATCAATTATAAGTAATTGTAATTTATTATTATTATTTTCAGATTAAATAAACTTTATTTGTGTGAATTTTGCCTGAAGTTTATGAAGACCATGAAAACCCTTCAAAGACATTTGGTAAGTTCTTAAAAAGAAATCTTCAGCATATATTTCTTGTTTATTTAAAAAATCTTTTTACTTGGCATAATGCAGTTTAATTTTTCAAAGAAAATGTTTATATGTTAGTTCTACTGTTATTCATTTATAACATGTGTTCAATTTTTCATTGAACTTTACTTACATTATTAGTTTCTTTTACTATTCAGTAAATTAATTTATTTTTAATATGTTATTAATTATAATATATATCTTAATTTTTAATTTACTGGAAAATTTTAGTATGCAGCTTTTTTTTACCATTTTTAATGAAATTTTTTGCTTTTGAAAAATAAATACACGTTTCTGCAAAAGCAATATTTATTTAATCTTACACTGAATGCCATTTTTACTTTTCAGTTACAATTGTATAAGCTTATGTAAATAAATATAGAAAATGCAGTGAATATAATTTTTCAGATTTTTTTATTTGATTAATTAAAAATCGGACAAATAATTTTCTGTTTCCGGAAACACTACTAATAAAATGTAGTAATATTCAACATTCATACTTTTCAAGAATTTAGGTTAATATTTCTGTAAATCACATGGAAGTGTGAAAAAATTAATGTCATTTCTATCTCATGTTAAATTTTTCACATAAGTGTTTGTAATACTTTAGAATGTTTTACTTTTATTCTTAACTTGTATCTCTAAATATCCAATATACATTCTTTGTTGATATTATTCTGCGTATGTATTGTTTTATGAAAGGTTAGTTAAACTGTTATGTAATATATTATTTATTTATTTCAGTTTTGTTATGGCATTACCTAAGTTGCAATAAATGTTCTTTCTCCATAAAATGCTTAAATTTGAATAATTGGTATTGTATTTACAATATTAACAAATACTTATTACAGATGAAAAACTACTACTTCCAATTATTGAAAAATACCATTAAATAAATGCCATTAAAATAATTTTTAGGTACTTTTTTTTAAAAAAATATCATTAAATTGCAAAATGAATTTATTTTTGCATTTCTCATTCCTTCTGCCCATTGTTTGCCTTTTAAATTCATCAAGATTATCAAAATTATTTTGAATCCTCTTCTCTCTCCGCTCTTCAAATTATTCTCACAAATTTCTTGGTAATGTTGATGAAATTTTCCTTTGATATAAATGCCTTAATACATTTGTTTGTTGTTTTATAAGGCTCAGTTTATCGTTTCAATAGACCAATAAAAATAACCTGTTATTTCTTGATTTCATTATTTATTGTATTCATAAATTAGTATTTTCCTTTCTCTTAAATTATTAAATTATTAAAACGTTTAAAGAAAAAGGAATTTTCATTTACTTTGCTAATTTATTTTTATATGACAAAAATATTCATTTTATTCCTACCATTAAAATGATTAAAATATGATATTAATATAATTTTAATGGTGAGTGTTGCGTTAGAATTTTATTTGAGTTGTGTCTATGTTTCTCAGCATATCATTCCATTTTATTTTTTCCAATAATTGAGTTCAATTTTTAAAATAGTTACATTCTTTAAACTTTTTCTGAAAATTTTAGTCCCTTTTATTCTTCCCATTTACAAAAAACAATTACTCTTCAGCATGCTAAATTATATATTTTTGATAAATTACAAATTTGATAATGTGAAAAAGTAATCAGTTAATTAATATAGTTTTTATTTAAAGAATATTAGTGGTACATTCAGGTTAAATATGCTGTTAAAATTTGAAATTGATTTGTTGATAAACAGATTATAACCAACTAAACTTGAGCATAAAATTTCAGAAAATGGAAGTGATATCTCCTAAACATGTCTGAATATTAAGTATAATAAGTGTGAACACATTTAAGAAATAATATGCCAAAAGTTTGGAAAAAGGTTTTCCATTCTAAGGCAGAAATACTCAGACGATTTTTTTAAAAAAATGCTTCCATATACATTATTAATATTTGTGAAAATGTAACTAACATCCAAAGCAAACATTTATATTTCCCAACTCTTATTTCATTTCCAGTTATTTTATTGATATTTAGCTATATTGTGAATTCTAAAATTGAAAATAAGTCTCATCCACATATGTACCTTTTCTGAAGTGATTTCAAAGCAATGCCTCAAAATCCAATAAGAAAATATTCCCTATCTTATTCACAATTAGTATCAAAAGCTTGATAAGTATTTAAACTTCTATCAAGATTTATAACATATTTTTATTTATAACATTTAACATAACATTAACACATAACATAACATTATAACATTTATAACATTATTTATAACATAAATTGACGGACAAATCTGACATTAAAATTGATCTTTAGTAAAAATGAAAATCAATATAATGAACAATATATTATAAAACAGATATAATGCAATATTTTTGAAAGCATGAAGTTTGAAAATTTATAAATATTTTTGAGAATTTAAAAGAGAGTTTTAAAAAAAGAAAATGAACAAAAAAAGTTTATATTTTAAATAAAGCTTAATTTCTTACAAATTAAAAAAAAAAAATCGTAGAAAGTCTTAGTTTTTAAACTTCAGAACTGATTTCAGAATTTCAAATATGAAATTTCAATCTGCATTGAAAGTTTCAGCACAAGTAAAATTTATTCTTCAAATATTGCATAAATTTACAATATTATTTTTTGCATTTTTATTCCTTAATGATAATTTTATGTTTATGTTGCTTTCATATTTTTATTATTTCTAATAAATCAGCATATTATCTTAAAAAACATAAATTGTATCTTAAATTCTTATTCTTGTAATACAAAAGCATTAAATTTTGAATGCTATAATAAATATTTTTTTAAAATGCAAATTTAATTGAATTTAATTTATAAATGCATATAGCATAATAAAATTTGTGTTTAAAATTTTTTCATAATAACTATAATTGCATGCATAAAATTTTACGTTATATATTTTAATGAACAATAAATGCTATAACTTGAGAAAAAAAAAGCTTTTGTCTCAAATATTCTTGCCAATTTAAAACAAAACATGAAATCCATATAAATATGAGTTTTGAATGCTTGATATAAATTAGACACGAGTTTCTGATCAATTTGCCAACTTAGTTTATAATATAAAACTTTTTCATTACTCTAGCAACTTTGCATAAAATACTATGGTTCCTTTTGAATAAAAAGTACTTTTTGCTTTCCACCATATTTTTTAAAATTTTATATCATGTTTTTATACCAAAACCTACAATTTTGATTTACTTTTTTTATAGAATAATTAGATCAAATGGATTTTGGAAGTTTTATTCAAGACTAAAATACAATTATCAATCCTTTACAAACAAATGTGAGATGCATCTCATCAAAGTTCATGTAAAACTTCAAAGGCAAAAATTTATTGTGCTCATTGGATCGCAATTTATCATGTTCCATGATTCATAATCAAGATATTGATAAATTAACACAGCTCTATTGTTTGATATGATGTAAATATTAGGAAATCTAAAATTCTGTAAAAAATTCAGAAGTTAAGCAAAAACTATTGTGAAGGGCAAGAAAATATAAAAATGAGGTAGTATTGAATTATGCGAAGAACACACAGATGTTTTTTGTAGTATAATTAGATATTTGTTTAATGCATGAAATTTTATTGTAATTAAATTTTAATGTTATTTTTTTATTTAAAAAACATTTAATATGCAGAATTTTTAATTCTGGTTTTGTATATTTTAATATATGTAGTCTTACTGAAGATAAAAATAAAGTTATTAATTGAAACTATGCTTTCTTTCATAAATAAGAATCAATGTGATGTTTTTTTTTTCTTTTATTCCCCCAGTTAAAATGTTCTGTAAGGCACCCTCCAGCAGATGAAATATACAGGAAAGGCGATTTAAGCATTTTTGAAGTTGATGGTGGACTTAACAAAACATACTGCCAAAATTTGTGTTTGCTTGCTAAGCTTTTTCTGGATCATAAAACATTGTTTTTTGATGTGGAACCATTTCTATTTTATGTCCTAACTAAAAATGACAAAAAGGGATGTCATTTAGTGGGCTACTTTTCAAAAGTAAGTTGTTACTGAAAATTTTTACATTCTAAATAAAAAATTTTATGAAGGCTTGGGCTTTATATGTGACAAATTTCTTTAATTTATAGAATAGCTGAAGATTTGTAACATTCCCATAGCATTAAAACTGTTATTTTATTGCTAAACATTAAGTTACTTATCTAAACTTTTTTTTGTTAAGATTTAAAGTATTATTGGAAACTCAATTGTCTCAGTGAAGAAGAAGTTAACTTTTTTTTATCTTTTACAATTACATTTAATATGAAAAATGTTAGATAGTGTTGTTTTTTCCTTGACCATTTTTTAGCATACAAAACTAGGTTTTAGATGAAAAAAATGTTTGTAAATCTCTGAAATAAAAAAGGTAGATCTTGATCTTGAACCAAATATATATAAATAACTGAATTCAGAAATAATTAAAAAGTAACTGGAATTGTGCATTTTAAAATATTGACATTTTTAAAAAGTTTTTGGCATTGTTCTCAATATTTTAAATTACGAACTAGTTAGCTGTTAAAGTTTAGTTTTATACAAGGGGAAACTGCTCGTTACTAATATATAAATCCTAAAATATATAAAATATGATATAAAATGCTCATTATAATTATATTATAAAATCATAAGTTCATAATAAAATATATAATAAAATGTATGCAATTTTACAATATATTTTTAAAATTGACCTTTTGCCTTGAATCATAGAAATTAAGCTGCCACGGTTAGCTCTGTAGCTTGTAACATTTTACTTCTGAATCGATCCAAAAATGGAAATAAAAAGTTATTATTTAAAAAAAAATCACATTATACAGACTACACTTTGTCAGTAGGTGTGAGTTAAAGAATTAATCAAGTATAGCAATTTTAAAAATATATATTGAATTTAAAATCATCCAAAAATAGGAATTTTCAGTAGAATAGTTTTCAGATGTCTTGTATTTAAACAATTCTTTTTTGTGTGTTAATATTATAAAAGAATTATAATTTTGATATAGAAATGTTTGTATAATTTAAATATTATTCAGATTTAAAAAATATTAGATTCTTATTTGTGCTTTAAATGTGTTTTATTTATTTACTGTAGGAACGATTTTGTCAGCAAAGATATAATGTATCATGTGTTATGGTATTGCCTCAACATCAAAGGCAGGGTTATGGAAGATTTCTTATTGATTTCAGTAAGCTGAGTTTTAATTATTGGAAATTTGCTAAAAATTATATATATTATTTTTACTTGGTGTCATTAGATCATCATTCTCATTTTAGATCCATTTATAAATTGTTTAAAACTAATTGATTTCAGTTTTATCTGTTTATTGATCATAGCATTTAAAAGACATATAAGGGGCAAGCTTGTAAATAAATGTGCTAGAAAGTATATTTATGATAATTACTTTATTCTCTGATATCTATTGCAAATCATCATACAAGATTTTATAGAATGTATTTATTTGAAGGCTACCTCTTGTCAAGAAAGGAAGGCAGATTTGGAACACCAGAAAAGCCTCTTTCAGCACTTGGTCGTATTTGCTATACATCTTATTGGGAATCGGTTGTTATCGAACATTTAAACAAAATAGACCGTAGGAAGAAAATAACTATAAAAAGTATGTATCAAGAAATATTTGCATGTTCATTATTATTTATGCATTCACAACCATTGTTATTATTCATAATATATTTTTTATAAAGGAAAAAATGCTTTAAAAAAATTAATATTTAACTGCAAAAACATATTTCATTTTCTTTGTATTTTATTTATCATTCAAATATACTTTAATATTTAATGAAAATATATCTTACATATGATTCTTGAAAGAAAGAAATAAGATGTATTATGTAATGTTACTATATGAACTTTTATTTTAAAATTTTTGTAGGTATTTGCAAAGCTACTGGTATGACTTTCTTAGATGTTGTATCAACTTTGACAATGCTTAATATGGTAACAAGAAATGATTTGGGAAAGTATGTACATCTTTTAAAAATAAAATTAGCTATTTCTGTAGTATGCTTAAAACTTAATTTTTATTACTTTTTACTTACAATACATTTTGAAATTATTAACTTGTTGTGTGCTTAATCAAGATTTATTTTGTATATTATGCTTTGTTGCTTGAAGCTTAATTATTATTAGATATCTTTGGAAAGTAATTTATTGCATCCCTCTATTTAATTATTCTTTACCCTCTCATCTTCATTAAAATAAAATTCAAAATTAGACATTGAATTTCAGTAGTTTGAAGTGTTAATATTTGAATTTTTAGGTATATAGTTACAGTAGATGAATCTATTTTGAAATCGTACATGACAAAGCTAATCAAGGAAAAATCCCAAAGAATTGTATTAGATGCAGATTGCTTGAAATGGGAACCTCAGGTCAGTTAGATTTTTCAATTAATAGAATTCCTTTAATAATTGGTCTAACAATTATATTCTTTTATTTCTTGATTGCTCAAATTTTTCTTTGCATTTTATTACCCTTATGAATATATTTTTTTTTCTGTCAATTGCATTTTAGTAGTTTTAGATTGTTTTTTAGAATTTTTGTTTTTGACTATTAAAGACAAAACAAGGAAAATTAAAATGCTTTTTTTACAAAATAAAAATTTTAAAAAAATTCTTGTTTGAAAAAATTTTAAGATCAGAAAAATATTTTAAATTTTTTCTATAAATTATTATTATGCAAAAATGTTATAAAATTGTTTTTAAAAAAAATGAGTTAAAGCATATTCATTTTCCACTACCTTTAAATTTTAAGTGCATGGATTTTTAAAACTTTATGTTAAAAAAATGCTTTCTGCAATTTAGAATGTTATTAGAGAAAGAATATAAGTAAGGTATATTAGTAGTAAGAAATGTTTTGTTCACCTCTGCAAATAATATATATTTCCTGTTAAATGATGTTAGAATTTCTTTAATGGAAGAATCATTATTAGCATCAACGTCACATTACTGTTATGAAGTATTATTGTGGAAATTTTCATACACCTTAACTAATTTAGCAATATTAGAACTCTCTTGTGCATGGAGTGTAGTTTAAGAAAATCTTTTAAACTTGAAAAACAATTATAAAATTTTATAAATCATAATAAAAAAAATTAAGAAAAAAAAATTTTTTTAAACAAAATTATATTTAATACCTATTATATTTAATGTTTTGATGCAGATGAAAAGTTTATAAGTTGTTTTTATGTTTAGCCAAAATCGTTGAATTATAGCTAAAATGGCATTCTAATTTTTATGCTAAATATAACAGATTAATGATAACATAAACATATAATTTTGAATTTTTTCTTCTAATTCTGTACAATAAAATATATGCAAGAAAGTTTTTATACATTTATAAATTATTCTAACTTTACAAGAAATGTGAAACAAACATTGCCATATTTTGAAAAGGACAGTTAATCACATGCATTACATTGATAAAAGGAAAGCATATTCAGTTTGGGCTCTAAAAATATAAACATTGATTTTCTACTTTCCGAAATCAATTGGGACACTCATGATTAAGTGTGAATGGATTGCCTGAACTGGAGTCGATTAAATCATTAAAACAAAATTTAATTAAAAAGGTGGTCATTATTTTATTTTATAAATAAGCACTTTGGGAAAGCCAAATCAATTTTTAGAATCAAACTTTAATAATTTTGCATTATAGATTAAAATTTGAGGCCTTAATTTTTCATTTTTTAATTTTCTGTAAGCTTTTCAAAAAATTACATTAATTTTGGCCTATTTCAATGACTTCTCATTTTTGAAAGCTTTAATAGATATATGATATATTTAAATATTTGTCCTCTTTTTATTCACATTCTTAAATATATTTTATGTGTATTTTTCTTGCAGAGGACATTTAAAAGTGACAACTGTAAAAAGTGTCGAAAAGAATCTTCAAAAGTTCGTGATAAGAAGAAACAGTTTGTTAGTGAACGCATGAAATCGAATAACAAGCTGGAGAAAGTATTTGTGGGTGGAGTGTGGTATTCGAAAGAAAAAATTAAATGTGAAACTTGTCTTTTATCTCAAGAAAGGGAAAGGAGGAAGCTTTTAAAACATAAGAACAAAAGAAAATTGACAGAGAAGCATGTAGAATTAGATACCATTTTAGGGGAACCAAAAAGGAAGAAAGTAAAAGTATCTAGTATTCACAGTTCAATTTTAGACTCTAGTGATGAGTCAATAGATTGCCTAAGGTACACAAGTGCCTATATTCGAAACCTTAAGAGGAAACTTTTAAGGAAGCACAAATTAAAAATGCAGAAGAAATGTCAAGAACATAAACAAGAAACTGGTATGTAAGATTTTTTTTAAAAAAATCTATATTAGTACTTATAAATACTTTAATTCATATAAAAAATGTGATATCAAGACTAATAGCAGTTTTTTTGGACATATATGTTCATTTGGTTAAAAATTTTATTTATTTATTCTTAAATGAGAAATTTATTCTTATGACTGTCATAATTTTTAGGACCATCATTAGGTAATATTCCATTTTTTCTCCTTGTATTTAGCATCTATTACTTATATTTCTTTTCTTTACTTCATGATAATTATTTTTCTCTAATATTCTATAAGTGAGACCCTTGCATTATCAATAAATTTTTTTCCTCATCAAAATATCTTTAGATATGTTTTTAATATGCACTTTTACAGAACTTATGTATTATATTTTATGCAAGTATAAAAGCCCTATATTTTTCACAAAAATGAAAGAAATAGATTGCAATTCCTTCTAAAATTGTCATAAAATCTATTTGACTTTTTATTTTGGATTTAAAGTTGATAAATTTAATGAATTTTCTCATGTTAAATGCTAATTTATTGTGAGAATTAACATTTTATATGAGATTTTGATTGGAATATAAATAGCTTTGTGTTAGATCGATTGGGATAACTAGGGACACATTTTTCAAATCCTGCCTCCCCCCCCTTATCCTAATTTAAGATTCTTGTAATCAATCTACGATCATGCCCAACTCAGCACATTAAACAATATATTTTTTCTTTTAAATAATTTATTAATTAATCAGCCTCACTATAGAAATGCTTCAAATCTGTGCATTGCATTTCCAATTATCACAGGTTATGGGGTAACTAGAATATATATTGGGCTTCTAATCATAGAATATATCTAATAGTTGATGCTGCATAATCAAAATTTGTTTTATTGCCAGTAAATTCCATCAAACTCGAATCATAGCTACAGATTGATTTGAAATAGAAAAAAAAAAAATGTATGTGAAATATTAAGAGTCTATTCTGTATTTCTTTAGCATTTTACTGTCTGTTAAATGAGCATATTGTTTTTTACTTCTTTACAGCAATAATATCTTCTGTTTCATGAAATATTACACAGAAACTATTAGCACATTCTATGTGCAATGATTTTTTAGTATTTATTCCTAATTTTGTTGGGACTTAACAAATGACAAAGTAATGTCTACAATAAGGTAAATATTTGAGTTACATATACAAATTAAAATTAGTAGATCAAATTATCAGTTAAAAAATTGAGTTCTCACTTCAATTCATTATTCTACTTAGTTTTTCTTTAAAATATAAATTATGGGGGGAAATAAATATACTTCTTCCCTAACCTTAACTTCAATCATTGGAGGATCATAGTGTCAGAAAGAATATAGCCTCTATCTATTTTGGAAATCATAAACTAAGTATTCACCACTAATTTATCCAAATTCAGTCCTTTCAAAGATGTCACATGCATATTGTTAGTATTGACTCCATTAATTCTGCTTATATAAAAATAAGGAATCTTCATTCTGGTACCTTCAGTTTTGTCAAACAAAATATGCGTATTTTTTTAAAAGTCCACTTTCGATTATTAGAATTAAGTTATTCCATTTCTTGTTGAAAAGAGTCAAAATCATCATATTGAAATTTTCAATTAGTAGTATATTTTCATCATCAATTTTGTAGCAATTTTATTTATTTATTATTATTAAATACTTGTTCCCAGATAACTTCAAATCATTATTGGAAACAAATGTGAAAGATCATTTAAAATTCTTTCTTAAGTGCTAGTTGTTAATTTGATAAAGTGAATAAGTTATTTAAAAATTTTATTGTTTTTTCAGTTAAAGATGCTAAGGTATTTAGTAAAGGTACTTCTGTTGTAAATCATTTGTAACATGTAAAAAAAAAGGTTGTTATTACTACTTAAGTGTGTTACCCATTACTTTTTAATGAAAATTGTTAGAGATAATTTAAAACACTTTTTAATTTTCTGAAAAACTCCAAAAATGGAAGTTTGAACAATCTTCTTCTAACCATTATATTCTATAAATTCAAGATATATATAACTTGGTTACTTTGCTTGCATACAGCTGCAAAGCTTAACAATGCTGTTTTACTTTTTTTAAACACAGTTGTAGCTTGTCACCATTCCCAATCCCTCTTGGTTTTTATTTTCACACCAGGCTGTACTAGAATATTAATTAAATAGCTTTAAATGAGTCCCATATTCTGTAAAAATGCTTTAAATTATATTTTATCTAAGAAGGATGCATGATTTTTTTTATTAGATTCTTGAAAAATTAGCAAAATGTGTAATCAAATGTTTAGTTTCACTTCCTGGAAGAAAAAGAAATCTTATTCTAAAAATGGTGTTTTACTATGTTATATAACATAAATTAAACAAATTTCAGAAAAGATAGATGAAAATTGAATGTAAAATTAATATTTTGTCTCACTTATTTATTAAGTCTTGAACACAATATCCTATGAGCATTATGTTTATTTACTCTACTGTTTATTTTTTTTTTCAAACAAATTATCAATAAATCATAGAATCACAGAACAGCATTTTATAATGGGATAGAATTTGTAGGTATTTTTGGATGACTATGATTTTTTTGTGTGTGTGTGTGTGTGTGTGTGAAGGATTTTTTTAAAAATAATGCAGACATTAGTTTAAAAAATTTTACTGGACATTTTCTGTTTAGCTCATTTATAAATGGAATTATGAAATATCAGTGCAAATCATATCTCTTTTTTAATAACTATAATCTTTTAATAAAATTTTTTCTCTCATATTAGCCTTTATTTATTTCTAGAAAAATCAATGTTTCAACTTTCACACTCTAACCCTCCCTAATCCAATAACATATTGGGATGCAAGCTTAAAAACCAGTTTTCACGCTCAAGAATTTAAGGCATTAAAATGGCTGTTCTGCAATTTTTCCACATTATTACACTTTTTTTAAAATTTGATTGAGTTATTAGTTTTTGTCTTGAAAATTTTTCCTTCAGAAATGGGATTTGATATGGAAGAATTATCTGTCTCCTATCTTTTCTCTTTGTATTGTATGAAGGATTGAAAAAGAAGGTGCAACAGATAGAATTATCATTTGAGGAAGGAATTGACAAACATAGTGGCTGGATTTATTATTATGTCTTAAATGTAGAACTTAAATTATCTTTGAAGTGTAAGAAGAGTTGTTAATAGTATATCTCTTGCAAAAATGTATTTATAATTGACATTGTTTCATACATACCATGTGTTCTGTTAAGAGCCTGACATGATCTTATTGTTATTTGTAATTGTAATTTAATATATATTGAGATTTCAATCTGGGCTTCATTTTTCAGATATTCTCAAATATGCTGTGTTAGGAGAACACAAAAGCTCTAAAATAAAAGTCCATGGATTCCTTAGGAAATCCAGTAAACTGAACATCGAATGTCAGCGTAAACTCAAACATAAACGCATCCGAAAAGAAAGGTGCAAAAAATTAAGAAAGAAAAGTAAAAGCAAAAATTACAATCAAGATGTTTCCAAAGATAAAAAGAAGCATAAAGTTAAATTGAAGAAAAAGGAATCGAAATCTACTGAGAAAGAAGCAGATCGAGATGGCATTCAGACTCCACCAGTTCTGCTTCCAGCTGTCCTTTCAGATGAGGATGATTCTTCACGTGAGCCTAATTCTGCTTCTGAACATGATCTTTTGCCTCCTCCTCTACTTCAGGCTCTGGTAGTTGATTGTATTGAATCAAAAATGAAGTCACAAGAAGATAGTGATGACGATAGTGACAAAGATATAACAGAAATTGAAGTAAGATTTATAATTTTTATTTCTGTTTGTATGATGATTAAAATTATATAATTTTTATTTCATTACTTAAAGAAAAAAGTAGTGATTACTGCATTTCACTTTATAATGCATTAAATAATAGGGTTGGGCTGTAAGAATAACTTTTTTTTTCGTTTTGATTTTTTTAATATACCTATTACTGGCTATGTATGAACTGTTAACATTTTCTAAAATACCTTGGCTTTCCATGGAATATATGACATTGATACAGGTATCTACATTGATTGGCGGGAATCTACATTATTTGGCGATTTTTCGCTTTATAATCGGTGTAAGAAAAGTGGAATTCTATATTATTTGGCGATTTTTTGCTTTCCCTCGGCAAATGAAAAAGTACCATGACATTTTTATGTTAAATGCAAGAATTATTGTTTATTTTTTTAGGTATTCTATAGAATCACAAATGCTATATAGGCAAAGTATGAAAAAAGGTAATGATAAAGCTGTTATTAAAGAGCTTTCATTTCACAAGAATAGAAAGGTTTCTTGAAAAAAAAACCTTGAAAAATGCATTAAAAATTTATTCAAGATTTGTTAAAAAATGAAGATGAACTTAATAACATTTGTCTTTCACTTAAAAGAAAAAAATATATTGTTGAGCCAAGATAGAATAATTTTACTATAAATATGCACTGAATTTCATTTTTTAATTTTTTTAAAAAAAAGTCATAGGAGATGTGTTCATATTTTTTATGAGACCAGTTCTAATTTTTACTAGTAATGTATATAAAATATTCTCCAGTTTCTAAGAATCAAATTTATGGGAAAAACTTGATACTTCTCTCTTCTTTTAGTGACATTTTTGACTTTTAAAAAAATTTTTGATCGCCTGCTATGAATAAATAAGTACCTTCTTTTATTCTGGTTACTCTTTCTCTATTTTCCTGCATCTGAAACCTAGAAAAAAATATTCTGTTTCTCTCTCTCTTTCTTTTTGTCTGGGTTGTGCAAGTTATTTGAAATTTAATAAATATCTCAAAAATTCCTGAAACTATAAATTTAGTTTTAAAAAAAATGAATATTTAACCTAAACATCATCTTATTTTCATACTTTCTGTTTACAGTTTTGTTTTTTATGTAATTTTTATCTTAGTTAATTGTATTTTCTATTTAAAAGTTTTCACTTTGTGTTTCACACAATTTATAGACTTTTATTATTCCACAGATTTAAAATAGAATTAAATATATTAATATATTGCATTCAGATATAAAATATCTGATGAATTTATCATATTTATTTATGTTGGAATTTCAACTATTCAATATATGTGTTGTATTTCAGAAAAATATTCTTAGTTTTGTATCATTGGTAATTAAATTATTATAAAAGTATCTATTTTTCTGTTTTAAAATGTATTAATTTATTAATATATCAAAAATTTGCTTATAAACCTTTCAACTAAAGAAAAATTGAGTTTGATATGAAAATAATTTTATATGCAGATATGAAGAATCTCTTAAGTGTGTTCACTCATTTGTCTCACCATAAAAATGCTTCATTAAAAATAAAAAAAAATAAAAAGTTGGCTGGTTAAACTCAGGGCACTAGTAGTGATTATAACAACTTATCATTGAAATATCCTGTGCAGCATAATAATGAAGAAGTTTTTGGAGAGCAATTAGAATGTTACTCGAAAGTTTACATGAAGGATTGATATTCTAACTGGCTGCTGAAACGGCAAGTCAAAAGGATTAGCTCAAGCAAAAGTTTAAAAAAAAAAATCTCCTTTGTTAGCAAGGGTAAAAAGAAAATCTAGTACAGATTCTCAGTGCCACCTGTCAGCAAAAGGTTCATAAATTAATTTAGTAAAAACATACTTTCATTGCATGAAAAGATGAAAAATTTCTCTTTTTAGTATAATAAATATATTTTAGAAAAAAAAAATTATTTTTTTTTTCCTTTTTCTGGTATTCATATCTTTTCATAATTGCTAATATTGGTGAAAATAATGAAATAAAATTCTCAAATTTGCTATTTGACTGTGTGATTTTGCGCAGGATTAAATTTAATTAAAGGATTAACTAGCTGATGCTTATGTTTTATAAATATTTTATCCTTTTGAGATCATGCAACTAATTTTAAAAAAATCCAGTATAGTAGGGACTAATCGAAAATTCGTTTCGCAAATTTCTAAGTTTATAGAACATGCTGAAAATTAAAATATTAGGTATTTAATTCTTTATGATTTGCTATTTTTTAGAGGATTAAATATAACATATTCTTGCTACTTTTTATTTATCAGAGTCAAATCATTGAGATTTGATACTCAGGATTTTTAGTTTCTTATACAGTGCTTTGAATTGGCAATCTGCAAATTTTTCCGTCCAGCTTGATAAAATAAAATTAGTAAATGTGAAGTTTTTCTCTTTTTTTAATGTTTATTACTTATGCTGAAAGACTTTTCTTTCCCCTCAGCCTGAAGTCAAAGAACTCATTGAAGCTTTACCTGATTCAAAAGACGATGATTCACTTGAAGTCAACTCAGTGGCAGAAATTTCAGCCAATGAAGAGGAAGAAATGGATGAAGATAAATCTGACAACTCATCTAGTCCTAAGCACATTACTGAATTGCCAGATAAAACTAAAGATACACCTTTAGACCGTGAAGAAAACTTACCTTTGAGTACCTGTGAAATACCTGATGTTACTGAATCTACAGAAATAGATAAGGCAATTGCTCCTCTTCTAGATGTAATTGAAAACAAGGAGGACAAAGACTTGCTTGAGAAAGATAATGAGTGCATTTTAGAGGAAACTGAAAAAGAGAATATTGATGATTTAATGCCAATTGAAAGCAAGTCCTCTCATTCAGATTGTTTAGAAGTTGAAGAAATAAAAGATTTAAAAATGGATGAAACCATTGATTGTGCCAGTGTTGATTTAACATTTCATAGTCAGACTGATATGGATATGCGATCCCTTCATGTGCCTGACAGAGATATGCACACTGTGGAAAGAATGTCGATACACAATGAGCTTAAAAATGAAGATGAAAATGAGGTGAGAGAAGCTGTAGAAGTCATTAATGAGCAAATGGAACAGTCTTCTACTATAGAGATGCCTTTGACACCTCAAACTCCTGAATCGAATCATTCTAGAACTTTCCAAAATCTGAGTCCTTACCATTCTCAGGATGAGAGCAAGGAAGATGAATGTATCCTCAGTTCTAATGAGGTGCAGGAGATAGATGATGTCAGCAATTCTGATTGTCAAATATCTGAGAATATGTCTGTTCATGAAATAAATGATGATATTCAGGAATGCCCCTATGCAGAACAACACAAAGATGATGTTCAGCATTCCAGAACTGATCATTACTCAGAAGAAATGATGGAACAACCAGAAATCATAGTTGAACTGCCCCAAGTATCTCAGCCTTTGTCTCAAAGTTCCCAAATGTCCTCACCTGCTACTCCAGTTGGGACTATAGTCTCTAAACATACTCCTACTCCCCAAGAAATGTCAAGTATGGGAGTATATACCCCAGATTCCTCTACCAACAGTGGTTACAACTCTGTAGAAATAGATGTTTGTCAGTTGGGGCTAGAATCTCCCACCTCTGTGTGTAGCAGTGAGATGACCCAACAAAACTCTGTTGAAGCTCGATCTTCTCCACCACAGTCTTACCCTGACTGTGCCCAATTAAATAATACTCCATCATATTGTACGAATGTTTCTCTTTCAGAGCAATGTGTAAATAACAGCCGTAGGGAAATGATAGCTGCGGCGGCGGCGGCTCAGGCAGCTGTTGTGCAAGCACAAGCACAAGCTCACCATACTAATACCAGTGGCCATTGTATCAATGTTTCAAACCGAAAAAGGCAGCAGCATTCTTCTGGAATGACCCAGAGAATTGCTAATATATCTCCTGCAGGTCCAGTTTCTAGCTTAATGCAGTCAAGCATGGTTAGTGTGAATGCAACAGCTGTTAATGCACTTTTTGTGGGTCCAGCTCCCAATACAAACAATGGCTACATGAATGCAATGAATATGAGTGTACCTTGTAGCAATTCAACTGCTGTTGGAGGATCAGTTGCAGGGTCTTACATGGTTGGTGTGCCTGTTGCAACAGTTATTCAACCACAGTCAGCAGCAGCATTTGCTGCTGCATCTATGCAAAACCACCATCAACTTCAGCAGTCACCACAAAATTTTTCAGTCGCTAATCATCCATCTGGCAATATTTCTGGTGCTATGCAACGATTAACGCATGTAGGTGTTACTCCCAATGCATGCCCTGTTTCTTCTGTAACACCGAATTTCCATATACAGTCTCCTAGTTACACTTACACCCCAACTCCCACTCCTACACCAACCCCTAATACACCCTCTCAAATTGGAACCAGCTGCAGCCTTGCAAAATTACAGCAGCTGACAAATGGTATCATGGATATTGTTCCCAATCCCCCATGCAATACAATGACTCCTCCTCCAAACATGACTCCGCCTTCACCACAGGTCAACATGACTCCTCCACCTCAGATGCAGCGCTCTTTGACTCCTGCAATGGCCAATCTACAGCCTCAATTATCTATGCAATCTAGTTCTCATAATTATAATAAATACCATTTTCATCACCGGCAGATGCCAAGGAACCCAAATGTTGCACTCAGCCCTAACCTTGTGGCAAGTTATCAGACTATAAATGGTGTTGGTTACCGGATTCAACAGGCTCCATCTGCAGCTATGTTAAATACTGGTTATATTACCAATGCTGGTTTCATCAATCAAGCACAGTTACCACCTTCTGCAGTTCAGATGGGCATGGTTAATGTAAATATGCATGGCCAAACTCCTTACCAAGAAACTCTCCAACCCAGTAGGCCACAGAATGCTATGTATACAACTTATAGCTACCACATCAGTGGTAATTTGCAACCACAGTCTTTAAACTCAGTCATGCGGCGGTAAACCCGTTTCCAAACTCTACATTGTTTCTATTCTAGAGTTCTAAATTTTATATTTTATTGATATGCCTACCTCATTAAAAAAAATGGGCAGAAGTTATGAAGCAGTTGGAAGTAATGCAAGGAATATATCATACAGTCTTTTTTTTTTAAACCATAAATTATAACAAAAAATAACTGAATTCTCTTTAAAGGTTGGTTTGAAATTTGTATTGCATGTATTATTACATGCTTAAGCAGATTAAAAATATTAATTTGTATAAATTCATTGAAGATTTTTAACAAACTTTTGATGGGTATAAACTGAGTTCAGTGAATAACATCGTGTATTTTATAAGAATGCAGAACATTCTTATTTGTCTATTTTCATTGCTCTATGCACAACTTTATCGTTTGCACTTGTGTTGATATTTTATGTTGACATGCAAAATCTATTGCAACATGTCTTATTTTGTATTTGTAGTTAATTTTTGCAGTATATTTTTTTTAAAAGCTGTAGTGTTTTGCTATTTTATTGCACAAATATTGAAATCATACTATTCATTTAGAATTATTGAAATAAACATTATATCTAAAATCTATTTGCACATTTTAAAAAAATCAAAGGTTACACTATGTTTTTCATGAATATAATCAATCGAATAATCATTTAATAATTTTTTTAAAAAAATTGTCAAACTATTTTCCAATATATTTTTGAGATTTTAAAAATAACTAAAAATTAACTTTAAAAAGTTATTTAAATTACTTTTTAGAGGCCCCTATATTAGTGGTGGAAATGGTATTACTACCTTAAACATATCTATAAGTGACATGTAATTAAAGTCCTGGAAAAAATTTTGTCCTGTTATATTTGTTCTATATAATGTATTACCATAACTTTTTATTTTATTATTTTTTAACATTTTGAAATGAAATTTCTATTGTTCTCAATTAACTAAAAAACTGATAGTTAAAAAAATTATTTTATAAAATTTTGTGGATTATTTTTATGTGCATATTATAGTTGAAAAATAATAATTTTATATTTAGAATATTTAAAGCTATTTGGATTTTTTGTATAATTAAATCATGTTCTAGAAACCTTGAAAAAACAGCAAAATAAGAATTTCTTTTGATACTTATTTTGCTTGTTAAATAATGACAGTTTTTAAACAATATTTTATTGAGTATTTTTCTTCGAGCTTTGTAACATTATGTAATTAAATAATATTTTCTTCAACATGTGGTTATATAATAGTGATGGTTAGTGAAATTAACCATATAAGATTAATATCTTAACCAATTTGAAAATTTGTAATGCATTTTCCATCTGAAATACCTAAATTACCAAGTTTTTTAAAAACAAGTTTGTTTTTATTTTAGACTTTCTATGTAACAGTCTATCTAAAAATTTGTAATACTTGATAATCAAAAAAGTTGAATTGAAAAAGGAGCATTACCAATTTGTGTTAAATACTGTATTATTTAATGGTCAGTTAATATTTTCTTCTTGTAGATAATAGGTTATTTGTCAAGAAATTAAAAATACTGATTTTTTTTCTTCTTCTTTTTACCTCTCAAAATAATGTTTAGAAGTTTTTATTCATGATGCAATTTGGTTTGTATAATTAGATTTGATTACACTTTGGAATTGCTGGAGCATGAGTTTCAGTTTAATTTGGTATGCAAGTGTTATTTGGTTAAAATTGATGATCATTAGTTTTCAGATAATTTTGTTGCTGCATTTTATGGACTTAATACAGACTTCAGTGAACAATTAAAAAAAATTCAATTGGAGTTACATAATTTGAATAATATCCAAAAGAGAGAAGAAAAAAAAAGGTTACAAAAGCGTTTACTCTGTTTGGGAGTTGGCAGTATATTTTATAGTAATAGGAAAGAATGGAATATTCAAATTAATTATTTGTGTTTAAGTTTTAATATTTATGAATAATGAAGAGTAAAATTATTATTTTATTGAAAATTTGCTGTGGAGAGTTAGACATAGGTATATATCATAAAAGCAAAAAAGTAGAAGAAAAATAATATAAGGATTTATTAATAATTATATTATTTTCAGTTTTTTCAAAAATGTTGATTGTTCTCAAGTTATGATATTTCTTTTAACCGGTTTTGAAAACATATTTAAATAAATAAGAAGAATATTAGTTTCTATTAATAGAACATAAATCATTCTAATATAATGTTTTATCATGATTACTGAAGGGGGAAAATCAATATTTAACTTTTCTGTTGGCATTTATCTTTCCACCCCCTTCAGTCAGCTTGAATAATTAGCATTTATGCATAATTCAGCATAATATTAGATAATATTTTTAAGGCAGAACATGTAAGAAAATGCTTTAAGCCTATTGCCAGTTTTTAAGATAAAGTCATAATAGTATAATAATGTGTGTTATTCCTAAGGTTTATAAAATATTTAAGAATTGTTTCATAAGAGTCTGAAATTGTAATTCTTTTAACTATTGTGCATTTGACAAAAAGCATATTTTAGAGTATAAGATAATGATAATATATAGAGACACACGAGCAAATTCACAAAAATTAGCATGATGATATTCATTAGGAATTCCTTCCCTTCTTTATTATTAAGAATTAAATTAAATAAAACTTTCAAATGACATTCATGTGTCTGTAAATTGCTTATATTTATATAATTGGAAATAATTGTAACTCGAGACTGTAAGAAATAAGACTACAATTGAAAATTTGATGTTAGGCGATACTGTTAATCAGGTAAATATTTCAATGCAAAACAAGAAAATATGATAATTATCTATTTAACAGGTTGAATCTTTGAAAAGTTAATGCGATAAAATTATATAATCTCTCATTTCTCTATACAAAGCCCAGTTTGGCCTTGAAAAAAGTTTTTTAAAAAAAAATAGATGCATCAGGTAAGAATGTTCTGCAATAATTTTTCTCATTTAATTTTTTTACAGTAAATTTATTTTGAAAATAGAAAACCCTTGAATGTAAACAGAGGTAAGTTGTAATGCTTATTCTATTAATAGTTTTTAAAATGTATGGTTCACAATTTACAGATGAACTTATAATGTTTGCTGATTCATTTTTTTTCCTCCCTTACTAATTTTGAATCATTAAAGTTTCTTACATATGTTATATTGACATTTGAACTTCTTTTTTTCCTTGTAATATATATGTGTGTGTGTGTGTGTGTGTGTGTGTGTGTGCATTTTTTCCTTGTACTTCAGTTTAAATCCTTATAATTCAGCGAATGTAAATTACCATTGTTTTATATATTTTAAATCTTATTCCTGTAAGAACATGTCATATGAGCATTTATTTCTTTGCAACTATTTTGAAGTTTTTCCTGGAAATGCTTTTAAATGTAAGTAAAACAAAGAAAGAAATTTGATGTGCATGCTGCATGTGTGTGATGCAAGTGGCATACAACATAATGCATTCGAGCTTACTATAAGCAAAAAATGCTAATATAATTATCCTTATTGAACAAATATTACTTGATTTTCATTCATCAGAATAGAATGTCTCATAATTTTGTAAATCTATTAATTGTATATTTCTTGTTAGATACCAAAGTTTATTGAAAAATGAATAATTAGACATAAAATATGTTTTGATCATCAAAATTAAGTTTTATAAAGTGAGACAGCACACATTGATTGATTAGAAAATTTAATGTATTTCTTACAAGTAAGCTTAATTGAAACTGATTGCATATTTGTAAAATCTGAACAAAAATTCACTTGTTTTTGTTTTAAGAATATATTAGTATTGTAACCTTGAACTGAAAAATTAAGTAAATTATTGCATATCTGATTAAAAATGGAGTAAATCAAGAATACTTCGGTGCCTTAATTTTTAAATGTCAGTAAATCCCAACCTATTAAAAGCTTGTAGTAAATTATCTTAATGAGTATTAATAGAATTATTCTTTAAGACTTAATTCTTTCTTAATTATTCTTTGCCTGATATATTACATTAAATAAAGTATTTCTAAAATTATTTTTTAAACGGTTTTAACTAAATGGTCAAATGTTTAATTAATTATAAATTTAATTCCAATATGAAATGCTATGAAGTTGTTCATTACTAAAACAAAATTCATTGTACTTGCAAAAATTGAATACAAATAATATTAACTAAATCTTTTAACTGCTGCATTATTTACATTTGATATTGATAGAAATATTTGTTTTCATGTTTATTTTTTTAATTCCAAGTAGATAAATATAAAATTATAAGTTAATATATATATATAAATAAATTATTTTAACATTTATATAGGAATATTTATATAAAAGATATAGATTTTATACTTATGTGAAATAAATAATCTAAGTGAAAAATTTTATTACAAATTATTCTTTGTTTTAAATGAAAATTCTTTTATATTTTATTGAAAATTGTTTTTTTAAAAAATCATTTTATCTGCTCACATTCTGTTTTTAGCATTTAAGAGATATGGAGCTTTTTAAAATATTTAATGATCAAGAAATTAAAAATATTATTCGACTTATTTATTATTTTCAATTGTATATAGTTGAAAATGCCATACTTCTGACAGTTGGTTTTATAGATATATAGATATTTTATGGAGCTTAATTACTTTATTGATAGAGATACAGGCTATGAATATTTATAAGAGCCTTTAAATTTATGTATGAATAAGATTCAATTGAATTGAATGAATTTACTTTTAACATGTGCACATTGTTATATGATTATGTTTGTATATATATGTATATTTATTTTAATCTTTTATTTGAAAAGTATTGTGTAATGAATATTATTAGTATACAGGGTATATTAAGTATATCTTCATATTGCAAAATTGAACACTCAAAGAAAAAGTAAAGTTGTAGAAGCAATGCCTACCTATAGTAAAAGTGACCTATGCTATCATGTAATAGTGGTTATAAGCATTTCTGACAGCAAATCTTGTTAGTTTACATAAGTGTATTGCAAATATTATGATAGGTAAAGAATGTTAGTCCCAAATCAGAATAAATCTAATTTAGAATAAAATGATCCTCTAACAATAATTTAATTAAAAGTATAAAATCCAGGGCAAATTATCACCATAAAAATGAAAATTCAAAAGTAGTACAAAATTAATAGTGCAGAATTATTAAATTTATACAGCAACTAAAAATTCTGAAAATTTTTAATCTAAACAAAATCTTGGAATTCTTTAATTTCATCTCAGTTACCAAAAATGCATTGCAAAGTATTCACTGTAATTTCAGGGTTTTAAAACAAATTATTGGCTTGTGTATAAGGGCATTTTGTATTAATCATTGATGCTATAAAGTTCTGTAGTATTTTCCCTCTATTCATCATAATATTTTAGATAATTTTTTATTTGTATGTAAAGGTGTAACCAATCTTAGAAGATAGCACATATCCACTGCACTAAGGCAAAGGTTACTTCCATAACTATGTCCTTCTTTCTTTGAACGCATATGTTCGCTTTATATATGACCCTCTATATTTTTGCAAAGTTCTCATTTTGAACTGTTTTGCTATAGCTGTGTTGTGCGTCATTGAATTCCTAGCTATATGTTTAGAAATGGGAAGAATGTAGAGTTTGGAAATATATAAAAACAGTTCTGCAAGCTAAGATGGATGCATTGATACCTTGCATTACAAAAATATCTGTGATTTTAATCTTGAATTCTTTTTTGAAAAATAGCATCGGAAACAAATGTGATATTTCGATCTGTTTGTATAAGAAAATATTATATGTTCTGTGTTGAATTTTTTTTAAAAAAATGAATTTTCATAAGAGTATGTGTATAGTGTTCATAGATTGTTCTGAGCATTGAAAGAATGTTTTACTTCCTAGTTGTTATATAATGTAATAAATACAAATCTCATCTCTAATCGTTGTTTTGTTTTATTGCTTTATTTTATTCCTTAACACTGTTATCTAACACATAATATTTTTCTTACTTAATGGCGTTTTTGTAAGAAAATGCCATTATGTAAGTTATTTTTAGCTAAATAGTCTTGAATTAAACTATGATTCTCAACTTAACCCTTTCGGGACGGTAGGCATTCCATTCGGTGGTGAATTTGCGTCACTAGGACTAATTTTGAAAGAAAAAAAAGTCCTAGCGTCGTAATTTTTATCCTACCTTTTTCAATTCCTACTATTAACTCACATTTTTCCTGTATAGCGTATCTATAATCTTGTTCAAATTTTTAATCGTTGATAAAATACTTCTTATTCATCCATTCGAGTTCAAGTGAATTTTTTAAAACTTGTAGGGGGTGACATTTGATGTTAATACGGTTTTTTCAAATATCAATTCATTAATTTTTTATTGATTAATAAAAACTAACTTTCTCACCTTTATAATAGTTCTTTATAGAAGTTGTAATTGTTAGGTCGGGGTAGCCTGGTTGGCAGAGCGTTGGATTCGCACCCCTTGGACTGCGAGTTCGAACCTGGTCACAGAGTTCTCCATGTCAGGAGTTATACTCCTGGGAATACTGAGTTAAAGGTGCTCAGGGGGTCTATGCCCTCAGAAGCTACTGCACCCCTCCTTCCGTTGTAAAGCGGAACATGAGAACAACAATTTTAATTATTTAATAAAAAGTAACTAAGATAAAATCTTTCCTAACTTCCTAAATTTTTCCTTATATCCAAAGTAGGAATTTATTTAAAAAAATATTTTTTATATTACTTACTAGATTATTAACTCATTCATAATTTGAACACATGCTTCTGGCACAAATCGCGCTTCCCGCAATAAAAAAGAGACGTACTGGAAATGCATCTGAAATCTAAGCTGAATGAACAGAACCGACTGTGAAACGCAGACAGACTAGTTACGGTTAGACAGCAATAACAAAATGATGAAGAGCGAGATCGGAAATGCAAAACAGAATTTAAATGGAACATAACATAGCTCAACTCTATTTATTTACATTTTTCTCCCTTCCTCGCGCAGCAGTAGCTGATGAGTAAAATGTAGCAGTAGCTGATGAGTATGAGTCAATTGAAGGTCAGAATACTAAAACTGTTTTTGAAAAGCAAGGGAGTCATTTAGTGGCGTTTAAAAATCGTTAAAGTTTAGATTGCTTTATATGCTTCACCGTCTCGCGAGTTCGATTTCAAGAAATGTACGGGTAGGAGGCCCGGCTATGGGAGACACCATTGACGATGCATGTATGACAAGACCGTCGCGAAAGGAGTGAATGTTAATTATAATTAAGCAGTCATTGTGTGCATTTCAGTAGTTTTTATAAGTTTTGTTCTATTTAAGTAGGAATGCTGATATTTTTAATATCTTATGAATAAGGTGTTTCATTTAAGGACTTGCGCACCTATTCATTACTATTTTCCCACTACTATTTAATTGTTTTAGAATATTTAATAAAAAAATGAAATGCATAAGTATAGTAAAGTGTATGTTGCGCTCTTTCTAAATAATAATAATATAAGAAACGGAAGAGTCATTTCTTTTAAGGTAGGAAAATCCATTGAGAGATGAAACATGTATTGGAGGGAACTAATTTACTTCCGGTGCTGTAATAAATTGCGGTTTCCCGAATCCTCAAAAAATGTGAAAGGAAATACGTCAAATAACTGTTAATGAGCAAGTCCTTTTATATTGAGAAGTGGATCCTCTCATATTGAATAAATGTTTCTTAATTGGACAGTTAAATGGAATACAAGTATTAGAGTACGTGGCTGATACTAAATTTAATTTTAAAAAACTCACTGATATTTGGTAGGATGTTGAACCCCTTCAGGACCAGCGAGTGGAAAACAAAGCGGTCTCGCATGCCTTAACGCTCCGAGAGAGCATAACAGACGGGTCCTAGTAATTAAGACGAGTTTTGCAAATTGATAAAAAATATCCTTTTTATGTAAAGATTTCAATTTTACAAGTAAAATTTGTAATGTGTTTGTTTCTAATGGCATTTACCGTGGACAAGCTCGCCGACGGAGTCAGCAATTTTAAACCGATTGAGCGTCTCTGGTTTTAAATAGCGCCAACTATGGCCAAGAGTACGTCTTAGCTACTCAAGCCTCACATTCGCTTGCACGACCCTTTTTTTACATGGGGGGGGAGGGTCACATTTCACGGAGAATTGGAAAACGAATAATCCATCCCGAAACCAACACGCCCAGCTCGCGGGGAGGACGCGCCAACCCTGTGCCAGGACGTCGGCGTTTGTAATACGCTACTACTTAACACATATTAATATATAGATCGTACCATTAGTAGAAATGAATAAAATAAAGCAGAACGTTCAACTTTTACTATACACACGAAAACAAATATTATAAGCATGAAAACGAAGCTATTATTGTAAAAATTGTATAATATTTCATTCCTCAGTGACAGTCATCTGAACGCCCCTTTTCCCATAATCTCATAATGGGAAGGGAGGGGACCGAAGCAATCAACAAGAACTCCGGAATTCTTTAAATCACAAGCGCACTTTTAGAGAGCCGTTCGTTTATACCTTAATTCTAGAAACCGATACTTTCTTGTACATGAAGGTCAAATGCGATACAATCAGACTGTATTAAAAGTATTTCACTCTTTCCGCAATGGGAAACACAACAAAAACGAGTAAAGCAAGCAGTATTAGCGATCCCGAAACTACAAACGGCGAATCCATTCCTCTTACATGAATCAACAAGCATTCCATCCTTTCCCCCACTCAATCAAAAATATAAGCAAAACCCTGAGCAAAATAAATCATGGTCATAATTAACATGTGCAACTGCCTATATATTTAAATCCGCCGGAACAAGAAAAAAAAAAAAATCTCAGACCCGAAAGTGTATACTGAAGGTCAATACTCGGTGAGATATACTTCAAAAATAAGACTTCAACCGCCATCTATTGTTTATAAGCTTAAATAAAACATTCCAAAGGGAAACCACATCGACACAATCGTGGGCCTAAAGAGACGGTAAAGCTCGTCTCGTATTTCATACCGAGGGCCGGGAAGGAAGAATGGCGTAGTCACGTGCACGTGATCATGATCCTGAACAGGTTAGTAAATGAAAGAAATGTCCTCTTTTTAAACCAATAATTGATAACTATTAGTCTTGTGTTTTACTTTCTGACATATCCCGTTTATATATGGATTGGAAACATGCAGACAATCACTAGTCATTTATAAAAGAAAATATTTAATAAAAAGTTTAAAGACGCCCTTTATATAAACACTAGCATTTACCGGCGACTTCGTACGCGTGGAAATTTTGATGGGTATTCATGAGAACTGGTGGTCTGATCACAATGTAAAATGTCGTCAAACCTCATCATTATGATTCTGTTAAAAAACAATGTTTGTCACCAAATTTTGGCGAAATGGCCGAATGCGGCGCGAACGGCAGCAGTAGCGTTTATAATCGTAAGGTTTGGATGAATGGTGCAGTAAACTAACGGAAATAAAGAAAAAACAATCCACAAATGCAGAAAAATGGAACGAAGACAAGAAAAAAAAAATTGAATCGAAAAAATGAAGATAGGCGAAAGGAATAAATGTAGCTAGAAAAAATCAAAAGAAATGAACAGGGAAGATCGATTTACAGTAACAAAAAAATGATGGCAACGTAAACTCAAACAACGAGCTACAAAAAATCACGAATCTGGCAAAGAACCAAATGGTTGTATATCAAAGCTTATTTCACGCAACTAACCTAAAAATTTATTTACAGTGTGTATCTGAAATAAAAACAAAACAGCAAACCAATTATTCAAAATCGTGCTGCTGATTAGTCTTGCCAAAACAAAATCAAGTCAAGAACACACTGCGCATGCCACTTCAACGCCAATTCGTGAATGGGGGGGGGGTGACTTAGTACTCAATACAGTGGCGGATTTGGCGTTTCAGATGCCCGAGGCGCAATTCAATTTGAGGCCCCCCTCTCCTCCAGCAATATTTATAGTATGCATTCTTTATACATATTTTTCACTCTGTATAAATCTACATCTGATTTTTTTTGTGTTAATAAAAGGAGGGCGAGAATTCGGTAGATAAAATTGAAAATTAAAATTAATTTTTCCATACTACTGGACGGTATTTAAAATAATGATGAAGTTCAGGGTGTGTTTTAAAAAAACGCGCTATTTTGTACCATAGTTACGCAATATTTGTCAAAGATACATGTCTGAAACTTCATTATACACCAAATCATTTATTATAGAATGGAGCTAATTTTCTTTTTTGCTATTAAAAGTTCGATTTTGTTTTAAAACGTTATCAAAGTTGCGAATTTTAAAGAATTTACGTTTTTCCCACTTTCAGAACAGTCATTTTCTTACTATTTCCAACTAATTAAACCGTTCTAATAAACAAACAATGCCTTTTATTGAAAAACTGAGAAAATGGGTCAATTAATTTGCATTTAATTTTGTTTCAAATTAAGTTCCTTAAAAATAAAATAAATAAAAAGGAAAATAATAAAGAAAAGAAAAATACGTCAACTAATATTGATACTATTATTTATTAAACATCAGAAATATATCGAACTATATTAAAAACAATAGTAGTTTCTTCTTTTCGTATATTAAAAACAAATTAAATAGGAACCTTTCTGGCCTTAGCTTTCGCAAATTTATCAATTAGAGTTTCATACTCTAACAAATTGACTACATCATTTTCGATGAACATCATGGATAAGTAACTTAAGTTTAATTGTGGTACAGAATTCCTTAAATAATTTTTTACTCTTTTAAGCACCGAAAATGAGCGTTCACCACTTGCATTACAAATGGGAATAGTTAAAAATATTTTTAGAATTGTCCCTACAGTAGGAAATGTAGACTGCACTCCTCCGATTATTAATTTGTACATATCAATAGGATTTGTAATTTTTTCTTCTTTTATGAGGGCAATAAAATGTACAAGTTCATCTTTAAAATTTCTAGTCACAATATCATTTTCATATTTTGCGCATATGTTATCCACGCAGTCATTAAATTTGACATCGGACATATTAAAATAAAAAAAATCCAAAATCCAATAAAACCTCATTGTAAATCGCACTCCTTCGCGATAGATCTGCAATTAATACATCACAAATAACCTTGTGTACATTAATAACAAAATTTTCTTTTGGACTAAAATTTGTTTCGTTTAATGTTGTTTCATCAAATTGCAGTTTTC
>JAOUZG010041477.1:8665931-8688871 GCA_026289955.1 Argiope argentata
CAGTAAAATGCAAGGATTTCAGTATTTTTCGCTTGGAGGTGAAAGTTTTTATATATTTATACGTTTTAAGTCAATTCCTACTTAAGTCAAAAAAGAATTTTTTTTCTTTTAGTTACTTTTATAAAATAATTACATTTAATAATAACTTTCACCTCCAAGCGAAAAATACTGAAATCCTTGCATTTTACTGATTGAGCTGCTGCCTGTCGATTTCAATTTTCATTACAAATTGATAAAATTCTGTCTAAAGTATTAAAAATTAATTAAATTTAATAAATGAATGAATATTTGAGAAAAAAACCCGTATTAACATCGAGTGTCAACCACTACAGGTTTAAAAAATGTATTTGAACTGGAGTGGATGAATAAAAAGTCTCTCTTTCTCTCTCTTTATATATATATATATATATATATATATATATAACGTGAATTGTGAAATACATTCGCTAGTACATATGACACTTCAATGTTGAATAATTCTACTTGATTTTTTTATGGGACTGTGTCGATAGTATCGAATTAATTAAAATCGAGCAAGTTACTGGATTAATAGAAATTGTCGTTGCCGTTATCTTTTTCTAATTCGTATTAGAAAAGAAGAGAAGAGAATAAGAAATAATTACAAAGCTGAATCGACAGATTTGTGTGAAGCTTGTAAAATAGAACTAATTAAATAATTATCAAAATTTAAAATATACTTCCCCGATAGAGATGCTAATTAAAATTAACGATTATGAAAAAAAAATGTTTTATAAGCAAATTTCCCGGACAACGTGAACGTATTGCCAAAGCGTCTAACATTGTTGTAGAATGCAGTTCATTTTCAATGTTTCCCCCCCCCCCTGTAATCTGAAATGACTAATACGGCTTTTTGTTGATTTCATTTTTTTAGATATGATATCTGTAATCTCATGCGTCTGTAAATTATTTGCTTGTTTAATGCAATATGCATGATAAAAGATAGATCAACAAGGCAATAAAATTGAGCTATAAAATCTAGTTACTTCTTAGATAGCTTATTAAGAACATGTTTTTTTTTTTTTTCAAAAATTTATATATTTTAAATTATATTTATTACGTCATTATTTTTAATTAATTATATTTTTAATTAAAAACTGGCACAAGAATTTAATTTTTTTTCTCGATAATTTTGGAGTCCATTTTTGAAGGAAATTTATTTTATCACGACTTGAAATTTCAATAAAATAAAAGTAGAAGTTTTATTCAGTTTCTTTTTTTCAAAATCAGAAGCATAAATTGTTGATGTTATAAACAGTCAATATTAGAACTTGAAAATGACTAATTCTCTAAATTTGAATCCTTTTTCGGTAGTTCTAGTTATAAGAAAAGTCATATTAGACTCTTCGACCCGCGCGAAACAACCCATCCCGTAGGAAGTACTTCCCGTCATCGATGGAAGGAGCCAAAGCTCCATCTATTTGTGTATCCGTCAGGGTGGCGAGATCCAATCACCATGCCGGAAGCATCTTACCCTCATTTCGAGGTGTCCTCCGCTCGATTGGAAAGTTATAAGGAAGTGAAAATTTCAAAGCCAGCATCATTTCTATCCCCTTTGAGGTAGATATTCTGTTTACGAACAAGCCCGAGATTCTTAGATTTCTTACAGCATATTCATAGCCGGTAAAATCCAAGAAATTCGGGTTGTTTTGTGAGCAAGGTAACATGGGTACAATTGTTATACGCATATAATATATAACTTTTGAATTCAGGTTTTTTTTAGAATACTAAGGATTTTGATCAGAGAATATTTGCAGAAATTTTCACTAAGTCTTGTCTTAGTTTAGTTTAGTTATAATAATGTTCCGTTGTAAAACAGCACTAGTGCTATTTTGGGACGGACCTCGTAATTTCGAGCAGCTGTCAGATGACGAGGACGACACCTGAGCTGGCATTCCTCCCCCTTCCCATGGATTTAACGTGAATCATACTTGCTTACACGGTAATTTGTCAGTGGAATCCGGTCTCGAACTGGAAGCTCCCCGGTTCCGAAGACCTTACCACCAGACACATCACGGAATGAAATCCTTATTAAAGAGCAGGCGAGAAAGTTTTTGAAAGACCACTCTTTATGGTAGAAGAAATAATCTTTTGCTCTCTACGAAAGACAAGGGCGAATTCTTCAGTAATTTAATCCTTGGTTCTCTTCAGAAGTAATGGAATCTAACAGTCTCGGCAGACTTGGGTATTTTTTTAACTATGTATTTTTCACGTGACGTTATTGGATTTAGTTAAGTTATATTAACGTCCCGTTGTAAAACAACACAAGGGTTATTTCCGGACGGATCTCGTCATTTCAAACAGCAGTCTGATGATGAGGACGCCCTTAGATGGCACCCCCTCTCCACATCACACCAATCAAAGAATGTTTGGCCCTGGCGAATTTAACGTTCAACAGACCTCCTTACACGACGGTTCTTCAAAGGAATTGGGTCTCAAACTTTTAATGCTACGGCTACGAGCCGTGACCACCAAGTCCATTTCCTAATCGTCTCATGAGAACCATTGAAACTTTGAAGAGAACCATTGCAGTTTCCCTATAAGGAATCAACTTAAAAATAGTTTTGAAATGTTACCAGTTTTATTTTTGAGCATTTTTTCTCTAATTTAAATATCCGATAACAAGTTGAATACATTTTACAACAATACTTTATTTGTTTCAAGTCATTGGAATCACAGCCATGTTATAAAGGTAATAGAAAAGTTTTTATATGCACATTTGAGCTGCTATATATTTAAAACTATTATAATTTTAAAAAATAATATTAAGATATGCGAATGGAGCCGGAAAGATTAACGCATTTTTATATTTCAGACTGAAAATTCGAATCGCCTTGATCATTTTTTTTATTATTTTTAATATTTACTGATACAGCTGCAGTTCTTGTTCGGATTTTTTTATTTTCTCGTATATAAAGTGTAATAAGAGTAATATAATCGTAAAAAAATCGATTTTAAGATTTTGTCGAATTTTCAGACGATAACTTTTACAGTTCGAAAAACACATTTCTAAAAAACGTCTGATTGATCGAACTCAAAATCGAATATAGCTAGACGGATGGAATTTGGCTATTGGTCTTAATACCAAATTTGAAGATTTCTGTCATATTTTGAGAAATCCATACAGAGAAAGTTTGTTGTTGTTGCTTATAGCACTTACCTATGGACAAGCCCCCCGCTGATACATCAGCAGATTTTAAGCCGGAAATATACGTCTCTTGTTTTACAAGTAGCGTCATTTAGGGCCAAGAGTACGACTTAGCTACACACACGTCACAACCCTTTTTAGGGGGCGGACTACATTCACGCAAATTCATTCATTCATCTCAGATCGTAATTTAGACCTGGAACAGGGTACGATCACCCCTGGCCCAGTACCCCCAGTGATATTACTCTCGCTATGGAGGACTTTGCGACCACGAACAGATTTAACAAGCGCCAATCGCCACACACTCGGGGATTCTTTTAGCCGGTGAGCTTCGAACCCGTAACCTAAGGAGTACGAGTCCAACGCTCTACCAACCAGGCCATCCCGGCCCTAGAGAAAGTTTATCTGTCTAGTAATCGAATATAAGCTATAACGGTAACTATAACGAAAGATTAAAATGAAATCTGCTGTGCATATTTCAATGTATCTTGTCAGAACATCATTTCTTGAACGGCCAAACACCAAGAGCTCGTGCAAGTTAAATTTTTTTATTCATTTTAATTGTTTCATTGAATGAGTCACTTTAGTATTGCAAACGATCCAAAAAACTTTGTCTCGCATTGATTGTTTAAAAAAATATCACATTTCCTATTGATTTATTTCGTATAATCGCGCGATCAATATGACATTTTTCTTGGTTTTATTTCCTGTAATCATTAACTTATTTTTTTAAAAATCAGAGCTTTTGTAAATGCAAAGGCAACGCGTTATTAAAAGCTGACTTTTTGAGATGCTCGTGTAGATAATAAAATTTTTCTTTTTCGTTTACGGATTTTTGTTGACGCCAAAAAATTCATCCCCAAACAACATCATGTTTTGACATGATCAAAAACAGAGTTGGATGGATAAAATTCGTTCCGCATATTTAACCACCACATAGTAGAGACCGATGAATTATTGATCCAAATCTAACAATGTCTGTCGGTCTGTACTTACAGTAGCGGGAACATTCAAAAATGAAATAACTTAAATACATCAAATTTGGTATGGGATTTTGTGACAGCAATTGTAGCGTCAAATTTTGGTTATAATTATACTACTATTATAAATGTGAAAGTTTGGATGGATGGATGATGGGGTTCAATCACGCCAGAATGACTGAAGGAAATTGGATGAAATTTAGCACAGAGATAGATTATAGTCTACAGAAGAACATAGGCTAGTTTTTATTCCAGTTGATTGAATGTTTAATTTTTTATTAATTAAAAACTATCTTTTCCACCAAAAAATGGAAAAAATAAAAAAACTGAAAACATCTGACTGAGTTTTTTGAATCGTTTGTTTTTATTTTTCTATTTCCGGTATTTTTTTAATATTATCTTATTCTAAAGGAAGGTTTATTAATTTTTTTTATTACGCTGTTCTTGTGTTAATATAATTCAATATTTCCTGTTCATTTCTCTTGATTTTTTTTTCTTGCTCTACGTATCCCTTTTGCCTATTTACATCATTTTCGATTAAATTTTTTTAAGTACCTTTATAGTTTCAAGTATATAGCTTTTAAGTAGTGTTTTACCTCCACGCTAATGATGTTAGACGTAACATGTTATTTCAAACGATTCTGTTTATTTTCGTAGTATATGAAAATTTTTAAATTAAAAATTGTTAAATTAATAGATCTTTTGATTCCTTCAGAAGTGTTTTTGAATAAAAATAAAAGAGATGAATTGAAATTAAAATTTTCTAATCTGCATTGCGGTACCCCAACTGGTGCTTAAAATTCACGTATTTGCGTTGCTCCAATTCACGTTGAAAATTTATGCATGCATACGGTTTTGATAACATTTTACATTGTGATTAGACTGTCAGTTCTCACATATATACATCAAAATTTCAACGCGTACGAAGTCGCGGGTAAGAGCTAGTTATTTATATTTTGAAGAAAAAAAAAGCTTTCTTTTATATAAGGCGGCAAGTAGGCAGTGCATGTGTAGAAAGGCTGAAGAATGCTGTTCGGTCGAGAGCAAGTAATTGACCTGACGAGGTAATTACAAGTCGCAGCATTGCATTTATTTTTACTGAGCATGCATTTGTGGAATTTGGCGAGTTGGCTTGAAAAAATAGTTCATTTATCATAGATTAATTCTGCCATTTTTTGCTGTTTGTTCTTTCTGATGAGAATTTGTGGGTGCGTGTTTTCATTTTATTAGCCAGATATTTTCTACCGCTTTTCAAATTTAAATTTGTTGACCTTCCATTCTATTTTCCTAGTTCCTTTATGTAAATATCCGTACTTTTAATACTTAACGCAGTGAAAAAGAAAAATTTAAGAACGCAAAAGAGAGCAAATTATAGCCAAGCATGGAATGCCTGAATCTTTCTTTTGAAGTTGTGGCAAACATAAACCAGTCCCTTTCTACGCATGCGCTGCCTACTTGCCGTCTTATAACTAACCTAACGCAAAGAAAATGCCTCCGATGTTCTTAAAAATTGTCATCACAGTTAGCAAATAATGACGTACTCTTGTTCAAAATTTTATAGGTAATTCAAATGTCGAAACATTGTGACATAATTCTTTGATTTGATTCGTTTATTTTACTTTAAAAATATTATTTTACTTTTGATTACATAGCAGTGTTAAAGTAGGCACAGAAAAATGTATTTAATATCATTTCAAAATAAAATCAGTGACTTAATCAATGAAAAAAAATTATTGTAAACTGTATTTGAAAATGTTTTTTTTTAATTTCTCAAAATTTAAAAAAAAAAAAAAATTGATTATAAATAAAACTGGTGTCTAAGAAAAAAATTTATTTTTAGAATTTCGAAGATGCAAGAATAGATCGTACGCAATAGTATAATCTGATATTATTAAAAAAAAATTTGAATTTTTGTTAGTTTTGAACAAAATATTTAATTTTAATTTTGAAAAAAAGGCTTTCTTTTTGAGCACTTACACTAAAATATAACTACCTGATAAATTTAATTTGGTTTAGTTTAATTGTATTAAAATCCCGTTTCTAAACCAACTCGAAGGCTACTTTTGGTCAAACCTCGTAATTTTCAACCGTAGTGAGAGGACGATGACGACACATGAACTGGCACCCATCTGGCAACTGACCGATTTCCGATCTAGTTCAATATGGATTCAAAAATTTAATGAAACAAAGAAGAGATTAACAAGCAATAAACGTAAAAATGCCAGTAACGAAATTTCAGAAACAAGGAATTTGATTCCAGACACATTTAACTGGTTGAAGAAGCCGGCTCATTCTATTTTAACCCTATTTTTATCTACCTATGAATGTACGTCATTATTTTCAACGATGAATAGCATTAAAGACTGGGTTAGAAACCATTTGGCAGATGTCTCCAATTCAGCATGCATTCTTCTAAGAGCAACATCTTGCAATCCAAATATAAGTTATTTGTCATCTAATCTGCAGCAAAAGAAGTTACACTAGAGTCGTTTTACTTTGAATTGCACGCATAACTAAAACTTTTCTTACTATACAGTGAAAAATGTATTTTTTCGTTGCAAATAAAGAATTGTTAGCATTTAGTTTTATTATTTTCCCTGTAATCACAAGCAAAAATTAATTGTCGGCACGTCTATACCTCATTGAACATTTCACCAGAAAAAAATGGCACGTTGATCCGTAATAGTTCGCCACCCCTGATCTAGCCAATCATACAAATATTAACTTTACTGCAAGTTCCTCCTCCTCCTTTTGAGGTCGTTGACCTTCGCAAGTTTCACGTCCGGCCATTCGTGATTCACGGAAACACCTACCCGCTCAACAATTAAATAAAAAGTTATTCATCGGAATGAAATTTTATGTTTAGAGATCCTACGCAATGGCGGATTTGCGCTTTTTATGGTCTTGGCATCAGAGATTTTGAGATGTCTGCCGATTATTTACTTCAGGTCATTTTTTATTTAGCTAACTTTGTGAAAATGCGTTTATTCTTAAAAGTTTATCGTGATTTAAGATTGCACAGCATTAGTGTCTATCTACTGCATTTTTTAAGCAGATATTTTACGTTTATAAATGCGGCAAGTGAACGCAATGAGCATACAGTATCCTAATCTATTAACCTTGAAAAAGTGTTAATTTTACATTAATATTGCATAATTTTTATAATCTGAATTTTTTAAAATAAATTTTATTTATTTGGAAACTAAAAATTAGATTGGCTAGTCAAAAATCTGTCATTTATAATATATATTTTATAAAATGGGCTGTAGCACACCACTGGTTAAGGAAAGCAAATGAAACAAAATGCTTGATTTAATTTAGTTATGTAAAGGCTGCCTTTTAAGGCAACATTAGGAATATTTTCAGAAGGTCTTCGTAATTTAAAGCCGCGATCAGATGATAAGGACGACACCCGAGATGGCACCCTCATCCTTTCCAAACACCCATATCATCTCAGCGGGAGCGTATTTTGCCTTAATGGATTTAAAGTGTACCAAACTCGTTTACACGGTAGTCCTTCGTGACATTGGGTATCGAACATGGAACCTTCCGGTCCCGAAGCGGAGACCTTTCTGCCAGGCCAGCGTAACCAGAAAAAGGAAAAAAAAAAAAAAAAAAAGAGGTATTGCAAATTATGCGCGGTAAAGTAGGCTTATTTCCTAGTAAAAATTCATTTATATTAATTTTTTTCGAAGAATTCATCCTCGGATTAAAAAATGAATTACACAAGTTGATAACTTAATGCCCGAATTTGAAGTTACAATAAGGTCTAATTGAAGGCAGAGTTTGTAAATTTAAATCATGATCACTTGATGTAACGTTATTGCACATTTCTTTCTTCAAATATCACCAGCAGAATTATAAAAGATTCCCAATGGATCCATATTCTACCTCTTACTTAGTAAAACTTTAGCGGAACGTAATTTTCGTGTAAATTTTTTAGTCCAGAACTGAAAAACAACGAAATTTTTCTAGAACCATTAATAATTGTTTTTTTCCAACGGTTGATAGTTTTATAATCAAAAACAAACAAGAAAAAAAATTTCCAAGTATCTTCACTTTTTGATACAGCCTTAGCATCGGAAAAAGCTTTCTTAATTTGTCTATCAGTGAACAAGGTCATTCATTGGCAATTGTATTTTTTATGAAGCCGACACAACCAAATGCCGTGATAGCCTGGTTAGTAGGGCGTTGGATTCACATCCTTTGGTTAATAATTTCGAACCCAGTCGGCCGAAGCCATCCCGTGTGTGTGATGGCTGGCGCACGTATCAATCTATCATGGCAACAAAGTCCTCCAAGTTGAGACAATACTACTGATGATATTGAAATCAGAGCTGGTCGTTCTCTTATTCAAGTCTAAATTTCGTTTTGTGGACGATTGAATGAAGTCCCCACCTCCAATGAAAAGGCCAGTGACCCACGAGTTATTAAGACGTACTTTTGGCCCTAGATGGCGCTAATGAAACAAGAGACGCTAAATACGGCCTAAAACTGCTGGCTTCGTCAGCGGGCTTGTCTAGGACAAGAGCCATTAGAAACAACAACAAAATGGTATCTTTCTATTAAATTTTAGGTCAATCTCACAGCAGGCAGTCTGCATTTTTATCCATGAGAAAATGATTTCGGGATTTCAAAAACGCAATGCGCTAAACAAATGAAATTTGTCAAATGAGTCTATCACAAGAAAAAGAGAATTATACCACTTTTGAAAAAAATTCGTCAAATGGTTGACTACCTGTTTTTTATTAGTTCTTGAGTAAACGAATGCGATAATTTACATATACAAAGTAAGGATGATTTTTAACACTAAAGTTACCACGAGCGGGTCAAAAGACCCGTTTCCAATGGCAATTCCAATGGATAGATGAATCGCCGGTAGGTTTAGTGTTAAACAAAATTGTAGAAGTAATTCGTCAAAATGCAGAATGTCTGTCCACGTACACGTGAGCATGATATTTTTTAAAAAAAATGAATTTACTAATTAGAAAGGAATATCACCTGATCTTAATGGAGCCCGGTGACAAGGTCTCAGCCTAGCAATCACAGAGTTCTCAGTTCGAGACCCGATTCCATCAAAGAAACACCATGTAAGAAAGTATAAGAGTGCACGCTAAATCTTTTGCAGCTAAATGTCTTACCGCTAGTGTGGTGTGTAAGTTTAAGGAAATGTAATCTCAGACACCGTTTTATCATCTAATCACGATACAAAATTCCAAAATACTTAGCATTGCTTCAAAAGTAGGATGTTAAAAGAACTAATGAACTAAACTAAAACTAAGAAGTGTTGACGACAAAATTGTAGATTTTGTTCTGTCAGAGACATCTAACTCTTTTCTTTTCGCTACATTAATGACAAAAGAAAGAGTGGAAATATAAAGCGAAGAAAATTCCGCTGGTGTTACTTGAAAAAGTTTTCATTCCAGCGTAGGAACGCGTTTCCCTCTCACTAGCTGTCGTTGCCATGGGAACCGGCGCATGCGCAGCTTTTCCTAGAATTTGGAATCATTTTTTTTTTGTTGTTGTTGTTCTGCTTAGCTATTCAAAATTTTGTAATGTATAATTAAGGATGTTAATATGAATGTCTCTGTGTTCGTGTATGTTTTTTTAAGCAATGAATGAATACAATTCTCTATTTAATGACAGATTTGATAGATGAAAATTAGAAAATAAATGTTATATAATTAAAAGCACTGAACTACATAAAAAGAAATTTAGAATGGTGAAATCACAATATGAATCAGTTTTTTTTAAAGCTTTCTTGCTGCAAACATCAATCTTTATACGTTATAGAAAGTTCGTCAATTATTTGAATAATGTTATTTCACATTAACTTACTTTTCTCTGAAAAAAAAATGTATCAGCAAACATTCACTTTTAAAGATTTTTGCGAAATCACAATATTTTTAACATCTTTCCATCGATAAGATCATCAATTGAAAATATTATATCATAGAATTATAAATATAATAATTATAATTGAATAAACTTGTCATAACGCAATTCGATTTACTTTTTTAAAAACGAGTATTGTCAAAAACAGAGGGAATGGAGCAGCGTTTTAATGTGCATGTCACTGTCTGCTCATACGATTCCTCACAAAACTTGCCAATCAAATTTAAATTTTGTTCTAGTATACAGCGAGGCATTCCTTTCAATTTAAAATTATATTTATTTCAATGATAAGAAATGTGATAAGAACATTCATCTTATCTTCAATTATTGAATAACAGATTAGATCCATCAAGTTATTTTTATCAATTGTCTCCAAATCGCAACAATTTTGATAGTGACTTTAGGATCTCGTTGATGATCAATAAAGGAAAAATGTATAGAAGTTAAAAATGATATTTTCTTAAAAACCAAAATACAATTCTTTTTATTCTCTTACACGAAGTGTTATAATAGTCAAAAAATTAGAACTCAAAATTTTGACCAATATCCATGCTTTTGACTTCCCTGAATTCGAAAAGTTCATCAATGGAAAATGTCTATCTGTGACAAAGATAACTCAAAAATATTTAAAGCTAAATGGATAACATTTGGTAAATTCTGATTTTTCACAAATTAGTAGATTTTTTTTAAAAAAAATTGAGCAAAATCCATTCAAAGAAAATCTGTTTGACCGGCTGGCGGAATTAAATTCGGAAGCGAGCTAGACAGATAAAATTCAATACACAGAATTAGCATCTTTAGTGTAGATACCTTTCAAATTTTGCGCTAAATTCAACAAGTGGGATGACCGTCTGTCGGTCTCTACTTTCAGAAACATATAAACGCAATAACACAAAAACGCGATGCCTAAATAAGTCAAATTTGGTATGAGATTTTGTGACTACAAGTGTTGCAAATCGTTATTCAAATCGGTTTGGAAGAAAGCGTTTAAACCCCAAATTTTATTTTCATTCATTTTTAAGGAAGGAATAGATCCCCAAAAATGCCACCAAGGATCTCAGATATATTCAGTAAAAAATTGTTAAATAGACGGCAAAGATTAATATTTGCAAACCAACTATTGCATTTGCTCTCTGGGAAATCAGCTTTATTCGTGAGAACGCGGGAAAATATTGGGATCATTAGTTTATTTGATACGAAGTAAACAACGAGAAAATGTTTTAATTATCAAGAAAATTTACCTCAAGATATTGAAGAATTTGCCCGATTTGCATTTAAATGAGCAAAAATATTTATTCATGAAAACGGAACGCTTTAATGAAATGAAATTTGTTAGTTGGGTCTCACTCCAAAACTGTGGTTTTATATTAAAATGTCGGTCTGAACAGTAAGGAAAGATGTCAGTCTCTATGGATACAAATTAAATTATTCGAAAACGGTGAATCAATTAAATGAAAAAATTTGGTTTATGATATTAACTTTCACATTACAGATTTGTATCACATTTTGGATAAAATTCACCAATAAGTTGACTATGTCAATCAATCTATGTGTGAGCGCAACGCTCAACTGCGAGCAATTTTGTCATACATTTTTTTACTCAAGTTTTTACGTTATTGTAATTGATATAAAGAACTTATCAGTTTATATAGAGTCAGGGACTGATTCCAAAATACTTATTTTGTTTTCATTATATATATATATATATATATATATATATATATATATATATATATCGTGTGCAACATGATTCCAAAATTAATTACTACATTCTTAGTCTCCAATTTTGCATAACAATCAACGTATTTATCTATTAAAGTGAACAAATATAAAATTAAATAATAGGTGCTTTCTTGTTTAACAGATTCCATAACATGAAAGATCTTTAGATGCGGCGATGAGCCAATAACACATATAATATAGAATTCATATACACATGGAATTCATTGCATCTACTATGCGAAATTTATATGAAATTGTACTGCAGTGGTTTTACATTGATGAAATTCATTTTTTAATAGGAATCCTATCAAAATGCAAAAAAAAAAAAAAAAAAAAATCATAAATATTTTAAGGTCAAATAATAAAAAATAATGATTATCTCCGACGGAGTATTAAATCGAAATCATTTGTTCGTAGAAGGAATAAGAATACTTTGCTAAACGAATGGTAGAAGAAATTATTATAATATCAAGTCAGTACAGACTATAAATTATTAATAATTCACACTTCAGTACGTTTTCAACAATAGCAATTAGGAGGAGGAGAGAAAAGAGGCGAAAGTCGATCTTTTTCCATCCACCTAGAACACACCTACTAGAAACTTCTGGAAAACGATATTTTTCACAATTATTTCAAAGCCTTTTCTAACCTCAGAAAGAATAAAATTTCACACGAAGATTGTGGCTGTTATTTTAGTCTTAAGGGAATGGATTGTTTTAAAAACCATTTTTTAAATGACTTAACTGATAATTTTTGTAAAATTGATTTCTTTGTAATTAAACTGTTTCTATAACTTTTTAAAACAAAAAATATAAATGACAAAATAAACTATTCAATCAAAATGTGTATAAAAATAATAAATAAATAAATATCCGCTCCCCCCCTCAAATCTAGAAAATTACTTTTCGAGATATGAAGAATACATAAATAAATTACATACTTACATTAAAATAAAATTTGAAATGGACAGTTGTTCCGAAATTTAAGAAAATATCAATGATGTGAATTCTTTTGGGAAGTAAAAATATTAATCTGTAATTTCTAATAATGCATGCATTAATTTTATTCGTCATGATGAAAGATTTGATTTATTGAGATATAAAATTCTCATTGCTTTTCTATTAACATGATCAGATGCAGAAACAACTTAGGATAATTCGATTTTATTAATACGATTAAGTAATATGAAATATTATCTTAAATAAATTAATACTCAACTCATTTTAATTCTACATCTGCTTACAAATATTAAAGTTTTCGGAAAATAACGCGAAAGTTATAGATTGTTTTAGAACCGTCAATAAAAATAAATTACTGTGTGCAGCTCACAAATGTTTATTCTTAGAATTATTATTTTATATTTAAATTTATGTTTCTAAAATTAAATATGGAACTTAACTTTTTTTTCATGATAAAATCAACTGATATATTAACAATATGAAGAAACAACAAAGGATGTCAAAATATTCCAGTTTCATATTACGCTAGATTTGGTGCAAATGCTAATATATCTTTAAATTAAAATTTTTAAAAAATGTCTTCAATTGTTTGCATTATTAGAAACTAATTATATTGCTTATTTATGATTTTGAATGCATTATTTTAGTTATACATTTTAATTCATATAATGTTATTTTATTAAATAACACTACTATTACAAATATTTTAATAGATTTAAGAAAAAGAAGAAAGTTCTTATTTTATTAATTATTACAATAATATTTAGTAATAGATTTTATATACTTTGAGATAGCTATGTTCTGTTGAAAAAATCATGGGATTTATATAAATTTAAATAAAAAGCATTAAATATACTATATTATCTCTAAATTATTATTAAAAAATATACAAAGATTTAAAACGACTTTTACTAGTTATAAATAAGAAAATCAATAAAGTTTTCAAAATTCGAAATGATAACATGTATTTAATTTCACATAATTATAATTAAGTCACTCAATTAATTAGGTCAATTAAAGGTAAGTTCTTTTTAATGCACAATTTTTTAAATATTTGTGTTATATAAAAGTAAGGAAAAACAAACTATAAATTTAAATCTTTCAATACTTATTCCCATTTCTGAATAAGAACTTGAGTTTTTAAACAATAAATTGCATTTGATTGTAAAACGATTCTTCGCTAAATTAACAAATATTGCCAAAAAGCTTAAATATTGATAAGAAATAGTTTTTTAGTCAGTATTTCTTCTAATATTACAAAGAATATAGAATTTAAAGTAATTATTATTCACTTTTCCCCCAAATTGCACATATCCGTAATAAATACAAAATTTGAATTCCAAGATTTAAAATAAATTATATTTTCGATTATGATAGTAAGTACAAAAGAGTACATTATACAATTTTATGTATAATAATTATATACACAGGCTGAATATCTATATGTATTTAATGACAAAGTTTTATAATTCTTTTGATTGAAAATATTTCGAAAAGATACAGTATTTCACTTACGTAAATCGTGGAATCCTGTTTATGTTTCCCTGAAAATTTTAAACTATAAGATTCTAAAATGTACCAGAAAAATAACATTTTGATGAAATTTTTATATATATCTATATGAATATATTAAATATGCTATAAAAATGGAACTCTAAAATAAATTTCTTAATTCTTCACATCATTATTATGTGCCTCACTCGTCTCAGTATTACAAAATTTTGAGAAAAAATTTAAATCACTTTAAAATTAAATGCTATGGTAATTTGTAATGGCAAATGTATTACAAGATGATGATGATGATTTCATGATGATACGATGATTATGGGTAATACTAAAATTTGTAAACATATTAAACAAAAGAAAAATAATCAAATTCTAAGTCTCAAATTTCTCATTCAAAATCGACAAAACCCTTCAATTCTATTCTAAATTTTTTTAAAAAAATTAAAGGCTTCTAAAAAAAATCAGAATGTCGATTTCCTACTTTTCAAGAACTCTCAGCTTTTTCTTTTTTACCCCGATTGAAAGTTCAGCGAAACATTCACCTTCGAGAAATTTCTGACAAGTTCCGTTCTAGATGGCACCACTAACAGAAATTTCTGAATCATCCCAACCGCATCCATTACGTACCTCCAGAAAATTCTCAATTTTTCGTCTCAATCATTCGGCTCGCCTTTTCTCCCACTCAACGAACATTCTAGCAGTACAATGAGCTTCCAGAACATTCGCGTCTTTTCTATCCTAGATGGCAGCACGAGCAAGGTCACAGAAAGAGGGAGAATTTTCTCGATGCTTCCTCCGACTGTTTAAATATCTGCGCACGGCAGTTGCCTGTCAGAATTGAATCAGAAAGCGGTATTGAAAGTGCGATTTCTAACTGTGCTATTATCTGCTCTTTGCTCCTGTTTTCAACTTATTACTGTGCTGAGAGTTTTGTGAGTGAACTTGGTGCTATCAACTACAGTTTTTTTGTGGACTAAGTGTTTGAATTGGACTGTCAATTCTAAAAATTGAACTTCAATTATGCCGAGTGGCAAAGCACCTGCAATTGGTATTGATTTGGGAACTACCTACTCATGTGTAGGTGTTTTCCAGCATGGAAATGTGGAAATTATTGCTAATGACCAAGGCAATAGAACGACACCCAGCTATGTTGCCTTCACGGAAACTGAGAGGCTGATTGGTGATCCTGCGAAATCTCAAGTCGCTATGAATCCTGAGAACACCGTCTTCGATGCAAAGCGACTCATTGGACGTAAATACGATGATCCTAAAATCCAGCAAGATCTGAAGCATTGGCCCTTCAAGGTTACAAACCAAGGAGGAAAGCCAAAGATATCGGTGGAATTCAAAGGTGAAAGAAAACTCTTTAATCCCGAAGAAATAAGTGCTATGGTGTTGACTAAGATGAAAGAGACTGCTGAGATGTACTTGGGTCAGAAGATTACCGATGCTGTCATCACTGTTCCTGCATACTTCAACGATTCTCAGAGGCAAGCTACAAAAGATGCAGGCAAGATTGCTGGACTTAATGTTCTCAGAATCATCAACGAACCAACAGCTGCAGCCTTAGCATATGGTCTTGATAAGAACTTAAAAGGTGAGAAGAATGTCCTCATCTTTGATCTTGGCGGTGGAACCTTCGATGTGTCTATTCTAACAATTGACGAAGGCTCATTATTTGAAGTTAGGTCAACAGCTGGTGATACGCATCTAGGAGGTGAAGACTTTGACAACAGAATGGTGAACCATTTCATGGAAGAATTCAAACGTAAACATCGTAAAGACATGAGATCAAATGCAAGAGCTGTTCGAAGATTGAGAACAGCTTGCGAGAGAGCCAAGCGCACATTATCAAGCAGCTCAGAAGCCAGCATTGAAATAGATGCTCTTTTTGAAGGTATTGACTTTTATTCCAAGATTACCAGAGCAAGATTTGAAGAATTGTGCATGGATCTCTTCCGCTCTACCCTCGAGCCTGTTGAACGTGCACTTAAAGATGCCAAATTAGACAAAGGTAGCATTCATGATGTTGTTCTTGTTGGAGGATCCACTCGAATACCAAAAATCCAGAAAATGCTGCGTGACTTTTTCAATGGTAAAGAACTTTGTATGTCTATCAACCCAGATGAGGCTGTGGCATATGGTGCAGCAGTCCAAGCGGCAGTATTAACAGGCAGCACTGATGATAAAATCAAAGATGTATTACTTGTTGATGTAGCTCCACTATCACTTGGCATCGAAACAGCAGGTGGAGTTATGACCAAGATTATTGAAAGGAATTCACGAATCCCATGCAAGACTTCTCAGGTATTCACCACCTATTCAGATAACCAGCCAGGTGTTGACATCCAAATTTATGAAGGTGAGAGAGCCATGACTAAAGATAATCATCTGCTGGGCAGATTTGAACTTTCTGGAATCCCACCTGCTCCTAGAGGAGTTCCTCAAATAGAAGTTACCTTCAACATGGATGCTAATGGAATCCTAAATGTTTCTGCAATGGATAAAAGCTCAGGTAAATCTCAAAGCATTACTATTACAAATGAGAAAGGTCGTCTTTCTAAAGAAGAGATTGAAAGGATGCTAGACGAGGCAAAGAAATATGAGAAAGAAGATCAAGAACAAAAGGAAAAGATTGCAGCTAGAAACAGTCTAGAAAGCTATGTATATCAGATGAAGCAAACTGCTGAATCGGTACCCGATGAAAAACTCAGCTCCTCAGATAAAGCCAAGGTGAAAGAAACCTGTGAAAATGTTATTCGTTGGCTAGACAACAACACACTGGCTGAGAAAGATGAAATTGAACACAAGATGAAGGAGGTACAGTCAGAGCTAAGTCCCATTATGACCAAAATGCATCAAGCTGCAGGCGGCTCTAATCCATCTGGCGGAATGGGACAGCAGACAACAGGAACTGCTGGTGGTCCAACTATTGAGGAAGTAGATTAAACTTTTTTAGAACTTTATAGACTGTTAAGTTTCACTCTCAACTATTTATTTTTTTAAACCCATACTATGTGATATGATGTGATAATGTTGCCCTACCATGTACATAGATGTTAATATCATGGACTGATGTAAGTATTGTCTTATTCATTACATTCTCAGCAAATGGTGTTAAATATGTAGTATGTATCTGTTATGTGAATGTAAACTAATTTATGTATTTGTAAAGTTTTAGCATTCCAATAAAATTTATTGGCATATAATACTGTTTTGCATTATTTATTTGTTGAATTCAGATTTACCTAATTGAATAAAAATATATTTAGTTAATTAACCTATGTGTAGGTAAGTGAAAATTTAAGTTAAGATTTTATGTTTGAATGTTCTTATTAATTTAGTTATACTTGAAAATATTTATCATGTAATAGATCCAAAGATCCTCCTTGGATGAATTGCAGTTACATTTTTTCTAGTACCTGGAATGCTCCTCATTTTGTAGCAACAGATTAAAATAAACTATTGAAGAACTATAATTAAGAAATCAAAGTAAAAATGTAATATTAGGCTATTACTTTTTTAAACATAAATGCAGTTGAATTTAACTAGTACTGATTAAAGGAAGTCTGAAATCAAAAGGACATATTGATTAAAGTAAAACGTTAAATATTTCAAAACACTGACATAACTTTTTAATAGAAAATTATTATATATTGTTTTACTATTTATCATATAATAATATTAAATGACTATATTCCTTGATTATTGATCAATTAGAATAAAAAATAGGAAAATATTTATTAAGATAATTGTATAAAACATCAAAAAAGTTTCTTGACTAAATATGAGACATGGAGCATTTTTTAAACAGAAATTTTCATATACTGGTAATGTAACAAAAAATTAGATGAGAGGTAGTTGATAGAATCTATAATTAGTAATCTTGCATGTTTGCTGGATAACATATTTTACTTTATTGTTTTAAAAGTACCCCACTTGTATAAAAGCCTTTGAAATTATAAGCATTTGATTTTCACTTGACTACAAATTAAAATCCACAAAATAAAAATATATAACTTAAATTATAAATATTAAAAAACATGCGTATTTATGCACATAGTTAAAAATTTATTGGAGAATTTCACACTGCTACACCCCCCCCCCCAATTCATTTATTGTGATTAAAGAAGTAGCTTAATTTTGAATTACGAGTCAGACTCAATACAGTTGCACAAAATATTAAAGTTGGCTGCTTTATATTATAGATTTTGTTTACATTATAAATGTCTAAAATTTAAATTATTTTTAAAGAATTAAATTAAAAATTTTAGCATGCACACAGTCATATACAAAAGCATTTAAACTGTAAGAATTTAAGTATATGCATTTCTTTATTTCTCAATTATGATAATAAAAATAGTCATGCAATTTTATAAGGATTAATCTATTATTTTTATATTTTTACAATTAAACAGAAAATTCTAAAATCTTACAATTAAAAAGATTCTAAATAGCACAAATTTATATATAGTTATGTTTAAAAAATTTTCTTTGCTTGGATTTTTATTCATCAACTAATTCTATTAAAGAATAAATAATTCAATATTTTTAATTCTTTACTGTCCTGTCCAAATTAAAATTCATTCATTATTATAAAATTCTTCTGTAAATGCATTTTGTTAGCATAATGTATGAAATATTGATGATATTGCTTGATCACGAAAGTCAGAGCATCGTATGTTTGTGGGAATTTCTAAAACTATTTCTAAACTATTAATTACTTTTTTCTATAAAAATTTTGATGCAAATGTAATATTTCTTTTGCTATTTCTTTTTTAAATAATACAAAAGCTAAGTATTTATCAATTTTCTAATTCTCAGTTTTAGTAACATATCTGTACCTTTTGGAAAGTTTAGATATTTATATTTCCATATTTTATATTGTGCCGAAAGATTAACTATTAAATTAGAGATAACAATTGAAAATAAAAATCTTAATTTTAAAATGACTTTTTCTGAATAGTATATAAATGCTTCAATATTTTTGTCAACTAGCAGTATCTGAAGAAACTAAATAAATTTAAATATTTAAAAATCATATTAATTTTAATGAAAAAAAAGGATAGATATATTCCACAAAATTATAAGTGAAACATAAATAGTAGTAGAATTTTCTTTCAAGTTCATCAAAAGTACAAAATTTGTCTTATTAATTCATTATGTTATTATCTCAAATTCATATTTAAAAATGAAAACTTTTTTTCGTTTATGTGTGTGTGGCATTTGTGAATGACTGGACCCCTTTAAATTGGATTTGATTACTTATTTGGATTTTTTTTGCTCATTATATATATATATATATAAACTACATATTTTTAATTAAAATTATTTCATCGAATTTATTGCATTTTATATAAAGTTGATTTCCATTTTTAAGAGGAAAATTGTTTTTTTCTAGTTAGTTATTTTTAGACCCAGTTAAAATTGTTTATGTGCCAGCACTTTGAAATCAAGTGCAGTTTTGCCAATAAAATAATAAACAAATATTCCAACTTATAGTTGAAAGATTTATTTATTTATTATATGAATGATATGAATAATCTTATTCAACTAACTGCTGAAAAACCTTCACCTATCTTCAAAATATAAATTTGTAAATAATCTGCAGCTCCAATGATTCATTTACAGGTTTGATAGCTGCCTTTATTTTAATAATTTTAGTAACAATTGATTATATTTGTTACAGTCTAAATTTCAACTCTCGTGATTATTGAAAAGGTTAATGGGTATTGAAAATGGTACTACAGTAAAAATATTTTAGAATAAAATAAATGGATACTTGATATAGATCTGCGCCAATCTGGATACAAATTTAGCGAAAAAACTTTTTTCTGGACACAAGTCTAACTTATTTAGCGACTTTTCGCTTGCGCTAGCCTAACCGAAAAATGCCAACAAATGAAATATGTAACGCGTAAGAAAAATAAATAAGCCAACAGGTGCGGACTTATTTTTAAATTATTCTTTTATTGAAATGGATAAATAGGAATTTTTAGCATCAAATGCTACCATCCCTTAATGCCAGCTAATTTTTACATGAGAAAATTTCTAAGGATGGATGGCTTTTCTAAATTCCGAATTTATTACTGGAGAACTACATTTGTCTAAAATGTCTACTGCAATAGTCCGACGGTTTTTAACGGATTCGAAAAGTTTTTAACAAACATTAACAGTGAATGCTAACTTTTATAATCACTAAAATTGAATTCGCTGCCTCTAAAATGTCGTCTTTGACGTCACACTTAAAATTTTCATGCTGCTGAGTTTCAAAATTGGAACATTTTGCCTTTGTTGCCTCTTCCATTTTATGCAAAAAAAAAAAAAAAAAAAAAAAAAAAATTTATATATGACTTACAATATCCTTTAATTGTTGTGTACAGTGTATTCACAGATTCTCCCTTTAATATTGCATTCTTGCCTTTTAAATATAAAAGTGTAATTGATTAGTGCGGTTTTTATGCTCAATTCTATCTACCATTGAAATATTTCTAAGCATTTTTTTAAAAATATTTTATTAGCTTTTTAAAATCATTGCCCTCAGTGTTACTCGAATAGTTCATTTGAAAAAGGTTTGAATGGGATATTTTGGCATATAATACTGATTCTTTTCTCTGTGATTTCTTTTACGAAAATTGATTTCAGTATTGAAAGTTTCATGCGTTTTGCTGCAGTATTTGTAACCAATTGCTTGCTTTCAATTTACGCTTTACATCTTTTAATGCCGACTAAAATACAACCGTAGGACTGAGATCACATACAGAAGTTTAATCCATTGCCTAGCAAGTGATCTGATTAAAAATACCAACAGAGTAAAGTACGAGATCTAAAATTCATTGTATTTCTTTAAGGGCTGGGGTTATAATAGTATTAAAAATTTAATTTTAATTACTTAACTAATTAGGAAGCTAATTATTACTGACAGTCGAAGAACAGATATTTCCTCCGAAAATCTCAAATGTTTAGATAGCTGAAAAAATCGCAGATTTTAGTTTGATGAGTATCGAAACCTTGCGTAGTGTATAAATTGATAAAAAAAATTAATAAAATTGATATCGAGGAGTTGAATTTCAAATAATAAAAGCTCTCGATTCCAAACATTACTGAAATTATCACGAACCAGCCGCCTTTGAATATCAGCTGTTTCGACGGAATTAATGGGGCGAAAATGATCGTTTACATATTTCATGTAATTTTTTTATTAATGGTTTCTTCGGAAAAATTTATTAAAAAAAATTAAAAAATTTATTAAGATTCGAATTTTCCTAGACACATAGCTCATATTATATTAGAAGTTTTACATCAATCTGCTCAATGCATCATATATTTCCCCAAATTTCTGTCATTTCGTACTAAATTTGACATGGAAGTGTTTCTACTAATCCCCGAAAAATAGTTTTGCTGAAATCAAACATACTTTAAAAATATAAACACCGAACACAGAATAGTTTATTGAAGTTTTATGTGTACCACAATATATATATATTATATATATATATTATAGACTAATAATTATAGGTATAGGAAAAAATTATAGGTAATAAATAATTAGTCTATAATATATATATATATTTTAATAAATTTTTATTTTAAATATATATATATATATATATATATATATATATATATTATAGACTAATTATTTATTTCCTATAATTTTTTCTAATTTTGGGAGGGTCCCGGGGGCCCTGGACTCCTTATGTATATACCCTTGTCCTTAACGATCCTTGTAAAGTATTGATTTTCTTTGCAAACGCAGGCCATTCACATTTTATTGTTATACCTATGTTTAAGCAAGAACTTCTTTGTATACAACATTTTTGGGTTTTTTTCTGATGCTAAAATTATTAAGCAGCTTGATGAACTGACTCTAGAGAAAGCTAGATAAAATTGGCCATGTAAAAAAACAGTCTCCTCTTAAATTGATCCCTGCTACTTTTAATGTCTGTCCTTGTGACTTATTAACGGTTATTGCAAAGCAAGCTTTTACAGGAAACTGCACTCTTCTCAATACAAAAGGATAGTCCGACGGAATTAGTGGAATGCGGGGTATTATAACCAACTCTCCTCGAGCGCATCCAGTAATTATCGTAGCTTCGATTACATACTTATTAAGTCTAGTCACTTGTAGTCTGGTGCCATTGCATAAGTTTGGTGGGCAAAGGTTTCGTAGTAGCATTACTGGTGTTCCAACTTTCAGGTGAAGTATGTGAGGTGGAAAACCTAGAAGGAATTCATAAGACGCGTAATTTTTGCTGGAATGTTTTCAAAATTGATCAGGGTGTGCCAAAGAAATGCCAAATTATATATAAAAAAGTTTAGCCTCATTTTTATTTATCATAGGATTAGATTTGTAATGTTGAAGAGAGAAACCAAATAGAAGATAAAAAAAAAATTAATTAATGCGTAATTTTTTTGTCAGATTTTTACAATCTTTCATATGACTTTGAAAAATTTATCAAATGTTAGGTAAAAAAAAACTTGATTAAGTTATATTGAAAAGTTTCGGCGTAGTTAAATATTAAAGCTAAATTTCGCCTCTTCATTAAAAAATTCGCCAAAAATTCAGTTTTAGAAATTCGATTTTTTAAAATTGTATTGCAGCATACTACATTGTAGTGTCTTTCAAGAAACATATTTTCTGTATTTTTCCAGCTAAACGTCTATTTTGCAGGGCCATTCGAGAAATAGGCACGTCAAAATGTTTTTTTT
>JAOUZG010041477.1:8690548-8707555 GCA_026289955.1 Argiope argentata
ACTTGTGTACAATACAAAGCTTCCGAATCAAACAAAGTCACCTAGAATATTAAAAAGGGAAAAGGGCAAATCTTTCCCGTCCTTATGTATTATTTAGCAAAAAAAGTAAGAAGAAATGAAAATTGTTGAACTCGAGAAAAGTGTTATGCTCATTGAGTTGTAATAGTTTATATATCAGCTCTATGGTTATGCTGCTTTCAAAAACAAAGACTGAAATATTCGAAAGAAGAAAAAGAGAGAGAGGGAGAGAAAAATTTAAATTAATTTAAGAAAATATATTTTGTTTTTCTTTGCCTTTTTTGAAAAAATGAAAAACAAAGTAAAGAAGCAACTAAAAAACATACAAAAATATTCAAAAAGGGGGAGGACCCCCCCCCTTAAATAAATTCTGAAATTGCATTTTTTTTTTTTTTTTTTTTTTGAAAAAAATTTTAAAAAACGAAGATTGTTTTTATTTTTATTTATCCTCGAAAATTAAGCCAAATCGGATTTTTTATATCATTACCACTACCTGCATTTCCATCGCAGGAGAAATACTTAATTTCGATTAAGATAAGTAACGAATTTCTTTTTTGCTTTTCAGGTTAAATTAGTCTAAATCTTTGCCAAAGTTATGAATTAATACGTTGCATATCAATCAATATTTCGAACTATATTTTTTCAATAAGAACTTCCATAATTCTTTTCAGGTAACGGTTAACGAATTTTCTATCTCATTAATAGCATTTCTAGTTTTAGCTGCATCAGCGGGTGTGATGCTAATCGACTTCTGGTAGATTGATACCTTTTGCCATTACAGAGACGAAAATATATTTCATCTCAAAGGTCACTGTCGCCTTTCTTTCCCCACCCTCCCCTCTAATAATGGGGACAACCTTTGAGGTGTCACTGGGAATACTTTGACAATTAAGGGAGCTAGAATAACCTGTGTCCTCAAAAATTGATTATATTTTCAATTTTTGTTTCATAAAATAGGGAACATTTCTCTGACAGCTGATTTTTTAAAAACATTTTTCATGCTCAAAGCAGTTGTCTTCTTTTCCCTCACCCCCCTCCCCGAATCGAAATCAAATTTGTCACGTTTTTCATCTCCCCGATGTCGAAAACTCTTGCTCTGGCACTGTGCCTGTCTGTCAGTTGGTCTGCTAGCGAAAGCAATAACTGAGAAACACTTTGAACTAGACGAATGAAATTTACTATCTGGTCTTAACAGCCAATTTCTAGATTTCTATCAAACTTTGAGCGAAATCCCTTCAGAGGAGGTCTGTTTAGCTTAACATAATTAATCAATTGACGAACATAAATTAACGTAACGATAAAACGAATTGAGAAAAATGAATAACATTTGATACAAATTTATAGCATCTAAAATGTAGTTATATCAAATTTCAGGCATCAAATTTTCAACCGAATCTGTCAAGACGTTGGCTTTCTATTTACATGTACTTACTTAATCATACAAACTGGATAATTCAAAACTGCAGTGATTTATGGACATGAAATAGGGCATATGAGTTTGTGATTGCAATTATTGTTAAGTACTAAATTTCAATATCAATTCGTTGGTAAAAATGCGTTTAAAATACAAATTTTGTTTTCAGGTACTTGATCCGCATTCAGAGATTAATCACTAAAAAAAGCTCCAGGTATCTCATGATAAATTCATTGAAGATGCCGAATTGAGGCTAAATATTAGTATTTCTTAACCATTACTCCCCAGTGGCTTATAAAGTATTCGTTGCTTTGTCCATGGTGGCTTTGTCAGTTATTGTACACAGGGGTTTTTGGTGATAGCACCTTCATGAGAGGATATGCAAGAATTTTGGGGATACTACTTCCGCTGGTTATGTAAAATATATTCAAATGAAAATAAGAGTAGCCCAATTTACTGAAGCTGTTTTTCAGGATTTTGGAAAAGTTCACCACGAATGGCGCCACATGAACTGCAAGTAAAGGGCTTTAATAAATGCACATTCTTGTAAAGTGCTGAAATCTAAATTACTTTCTTCATTACATGGAGCGATCTAAACAGCATTCTGGTCAATGAACCAAATTTTGACCGAATTTGATAAATCGATGCTCGGTACATTTATAAAGATGGACGAGTGTTCCTGATAGAGTGTTGATTAATAAAGCGCCTTATTTAAATGGTTTTAATGACATATTATATGATAAATTTTTCTCATATTTTTTTTCTATTTACACTGTGAAAGTAATTTTAAAAATAAGAATCACAGAGGAAATATTTTGGATTTTTTTTTTAATCGTAAGTTGTACTCCATTTACTAGATCAGAAATGATGAAGATTTGTTTTTTCCTCGCTTGATGAATTTCGTATTTAAAATGTATATATGCCAAATGATAATTTGTTTAATTTAGCAATGCAGTAAACTTTATTCTAAACATGAGAGATAACAGCATTGATTTACTAGCATTGTCTTGACTCAGAAAGATCACAAACTCATTTATCGATATGTCAATTTTAAAGAAATATTCAATTTGTCGAGTATTCCTGTAAGGGGATAAACATTTATTCCATTCTAAAAATACAATTTAAGACTTTGATGATCACTTCTACGTCATTTAGCTTGATCCCAAAACAATAATAAAATTAAAAAAAGGATCCGAATCAAAAATATATGCAGTCTTACCTGCCATTTTCAGAATCACAAAAGGATTAAAATAAAAAAGGAAACGTCATTTCGAAGCGCCAATACGATAAAAATGAAAGTTCTTTACTCTAAAGAAACTTTGCTGCTTGTGCACTCACTAACTTCAATCAGGACCGCGGCGACCTGGTGGTAAAGTTTCAGGTTCCAGACCCGATTCCTTTGAAGAACCTTCGCGTAGTCGGGTCTGGTACACGTTACACTGGTACTGGTACACGTCAGGCCAAACATCTTCCCGCTGCTATAGTGTGGAAGTTTGGATAGGAAGATGTCCCAGCTCAGATGATGTCCTCGTCGTCTGACCACCGTTCAAAATTGTGAGGTAGTCACAGTATAGTCTTAGTGTTGCTTTAAAACGACACGTTAATACAGCTTAACTAAACAAAACACTACATTCAATTAGAAATGGATATGGATAAGTGGATACGTAGTTGCTGAAGCAATGGATTTTGAAATTGGAGCGAATTTGCTTCTAATAATTTTTTATTATATTTAGAACTAAGGATTTTATTTATTCTAAACAACTTATCAATGAAAAAAACCCGAATATTTTTTTTTATGATTACCATAAAAATTTTATATGTAATTCATTTATTTCACCGTAGCTTTTCGTTGACTATAAGAATCTAGGTTCTCAGAAAATACCCAAAGACATGACAACGCCTGCAGACTATTCAAAAACGGGACTTTGCTTCGAAAACCTGAACAGCAGATTTTGAAGTGCGTTGAATTTTGAATGAAATCGTCACTCATAACGAGAATCATTTTTTTATTTCATTGGCAAGACTATGAAAGAGGAAAGGTCAAGAAAGTGGAGTTTTCACAATCCCATTGGGATAACATTTGCTTTATTTGAAGTTGTTGACATTGCTTTCAGATCTTCTGGAAGAAAATGTTGAGAAAGAATTAACCCTTTGCAGTCCGAAAAATAATTAGATGCAAAATTATTCACCTAATACAAAAATTTGTTTATTGTTATGAAAAATAAATATATATAATTTTTTAAGTCGAATTTCTTTGAAAAAATAATCTACATCTTTTAACATTATGTAGGCGTTTTAACCATTAAACCTGAAAAATAAATAAATAAAACGTCAAAATGATGCACAGTCTTGAATGTCGAGTCACTCTCGACATCGGATTGCAAGGGGTTAAAATACAAATTTCACATCTGTTTCGTTTTTTTTTAACCCTTAGTAACCGCTGGAACGTTTTGCTCTAGAAAATATGAGTTTAGCTTCTCAAACTAATAATACTCACCTTTCTTTTTGGCATTTCAAATCTAGTTTCTGTTTGGAATTCTATTTCTGATTCGAATTAACAACGAGTTCTCAACTTAAGTTTTTGATTGTGCTTTGCCACACTTTTCTAAATTCTTTGACAAAAGCCAAAATGCCAATGTATTATGCCAAAAGCCAAATGCTGGATTAAGAAGTTCAATATTTGCAATATTTAGATTATTTCAAATACAATTTTAAACAATCAGGTAGCAAGCAATAGGACCTTCATGTAAATCTTCACATGTATTTTATTTTTAAAAATAAATAAATAAACTAGCAAGAGTGACCTCCCCAAAACTTTCTAACAACAAGTCTAAAAAAAGTTTTGCTACTCTTTCTTTGATAAACTTTTTGATAAATCTTTATTACCAGATATTTAATAATAGGTACCCGTAAAACGAATTCATGCTTCAGACTTGTTATTTCCATTCGAATGAAATCAAGAGTTGTCATAAAACTACATTTGTAAACGCAAAATCACGTGAAAAAATTTCAAATATTTAAATGATTGCATTTTTTGAATTGCCGCATTTAAATTTTTGAGAAAATAAAAGCCGACAGACTTGTATTTCCTTGACTCACTTGCATTTTTAATATCAAAATATATAAAATATCATGCATTTTAAAGATAATATTTATAATACTTTTTAAGCTGCCCCATATTTACAGCAGTTCCTTAAATGAAAATAACATGTTTATATACGTTTTAAATGTTAAATCTGTGGACCAAATTTTACCTGTCTAGCTTTCTCCATTTTGTGCGCGTCGTGTCAACTTACATTCGGAGAGCCGGATAGACAGATTTTCTCTGAATGAATAAAAAAATTGATAGAAATCTGTAAATTCGACGAAATGTGTAAATACCAAATTTCATTTGTCTATCTGAAAGCGTTTTTGAACTGTTGAGTTTAGAAACTTACAGTAGACTCCTGAGTATCCGGCCTAATGTGGCGAAAGGGTTGGCCGGATAACTAAAAAGCCCGAAAGGCGGGAGTTCATTTCTTTATCCACCAAAACCAGAAGACAATGTTTTTACACCAAAACTCACTGTCTTAATACGTATTGCTGGGATCTGAGATGAGTTGAATAATTGTTTCAAGTTGAGCCATTGTCTAATAGCGTGTTATTGCTTCCATGTATATACTGTTCGGCAACATTTTGTGAAACTACCGCATTTCGACGATTCCTTCTCATTAACCCTCTGGATGCCACTTCGGTCGGTTTGGGGCGATGGCTTGCGTTTTAGGGGAGGTGGGTTTTAAAATCGGCTACTGTGTTAAGCGCTGCAGGAGGTTCGTGTTACCCCTGACGATCGCGGCTTTTTCACAGAAGGTTCCTCTGTGCCTTAAGGCGGTAGGGTTGGGAAGGGATGCACAAAATAGGTTGTTTGCTGTTTTATTGTTGTGTTTGAAAGGGGTTGTGTTGAGTTTTAAGTTCTTATTTCCCCGTGTTATCTCAAAATTGGAAAGATTTTATGGCTATTTGTAAAGAAGTTTTCCATGGAAGTTCTCTGTTAACGATAAAGGATAATAAGAATTCCGAAAAGTATTTTTTATGGATAAACATCAGAAAGCTTGTTTTAAATATTAATACTATTGTAAAGATATAAAGACAAACTATTGCATTAACTTTGTGGCCTATTTACATAGCAGTTTTCTCACAAAGCGCGTAGCGGCTCTTGCTACTGTGGAGAGCAATCGTTTTATATTTCTAGCTTCTTAATCTATCATCAAAATGCCGTCAGAAGTTTAGATGACAAGTACAAACGGCGTCTTTCAAATAGCATTAAAAGACTCCCCCCCCAAAAAAAAATGTTGTTGGTTTTCCCCTCCTTAGAGTGAGATAAGTTTTGAAAATGGGAAGTGCCTTGAACGAATGCCATTCTGCACATTTTTCTTCAGTTGTCAATTTCTACTCCTTATTTTACATATTGTGAGACGTTTTTCATTATCAGAGTATTTTTTATTTATTTAACAGCTTATAATTTCTTCATTATGAGCGAAAGTAAACTTGAATTCAGTGATAAATTAAACCAACTTTACCTGTTACTGATGAAGTAACAGTTATTTGTTAAGCGAAGATGAAAGTAAACCAAAAAATGTTTTAGCTGTTTTGATAGTTAACATTCTCTCGAATTTCATTTATTTTTCTTACTTCATTGTAAAATGAAGTTTTAAAATCATCCCATCTTTTTCCTGAATTATTTTGATGCACCAAAAAATTAAGCAGTATTATTACTATTGACATATGTCTATACACATTATCTACTATTGACAAACTGTTGTTTTAATAACATTTTAACAGTTTAATAAGATAAAAAAATAAGGATTTTTTTTTGTAGATATTTGTCCTAACTTTTATTTCAATGATTGAAAAGTGATTGCTAAAAAATTACGCGTGATTCAATCATACGTAAATTTATTGAAACTTAATATGGAACTTTCGTTTAAAAATTCATTTTATTTTATTGTAACTAGATCTTATCTTAACAATACTATAGAAAACTTAAATAACATATTAAGATAAGAAATTAAGCTTGAAAAATTTAGCATGATGGCTTATACCAAAAAAATAATTATTATGAGGAACTCAGGCTGGAAACTGAAAGAATGTGTTTTCGAAATATATTTCGCTGAGTAATGTTTTCCCGGATTTTATTGAACAATTTTTTTTATGTCAGTATTAAATAAAGTTTTAAAAACATGTTATCTCATTTATCGAATTACTTTGATAGATGAGATAATATAGCTTTTAGCGCAATGTTGTCTAGTGATTAACTAAATTTTTTTAAAGATAAATAAAAATTAGTTGTAAAATAAATAAAAAAAACTTTTGGAATGTAAATTTATCTTACACTCTTTTTCGATGATTTAAGTAAAAAAAAGAATGCATGAATTTTTGGAAACAAAATATGAAAACTTCTTTAAAAATTTAATTAAAGGGGAAAAAAATATCTTTATATTACGATCTAAAATTTTAAAATATTTATATTCAAAAATTCAATGAAGATAGTAGTTTATATTATAAAAGCCTTTTATTGCCTTCAGTATTAAGGAAAGGGAGTACTGAAGGCAATAAATAACAGAATTCTTAGCCGAGTGTTAAAAAAACCTTTTATTTTCGAAATTTCTTTCAAAAGCCGCTGTTTTCACAATTTTTTTAAATTCAAAGAATGTTTTTATTTCAATATTATATAAAAATTTAAAGCATTATCTAGTCTATTACCGAATTGCATCGACATCTATACCATATAAAAGTATCCTAAATGCATTCATATATTCAATATGCATGTCATATATTATTGTAGTATAGAAGAAATTGCATTCTAATATATATTACATTCTACGTATTATTAAATTTTGCGCAAAAAAATGAATTAAAATTTTAAAAGTATATCAGGGAAAGTTAAACAAAATAAAATAAAATAAAGAAGGTTTTTTTAATTGATATTAATGCCAGATTTTATTTAAATGGTTTGAAATCTAATATAAATTTTAAAAACATTATTTTCTAAATTATATTATAAAATAAATATCAAAGATTTGGTGATGAAAAATATACCCCAAAAAGTCGATGAACGAAACGCTTCACACTAAAAAGTGTCAATACACTAGAACACTTCAACCGGTAGAAAATGCAACTCATTGTCGGAAAACCGCAAAGCAATTGCTCATTGTAGAACGGTGACAGATTTATTGCTCCAGACCCCAGGAAGTAACTGCCCCTCAGCTTGGAAGAGTCCATGTGGTACAAGACACACCGAGAAAGTCTGGAGTGCCTCTTGAAAGAAGCTTGGATGTTAAAGAGTTAAGGGGTGACACGTGGAACGAGGAGCACATTTCCGGCATTCACCTTTGACCTTGGATTTCTCCCATTAGATACTTTTTAATTCCATTTTTTTTCACGTGAATATGTGTATTGTGTCGCTTCTGATAGCATTTTGTTTTAATTCAAAATTTCGAATTGATACGGCTAGTTCAAATCATAGAGCCGATATATAAATGGAGAGCGCTAGTCCTAGGCTTTTTTTAAAAAAAATCGAAACAAGTGTACGCAACATGAACCACGTGATTTGGGAATAATCTGAGAATAAAAAAAAAAAAGCTTTCAGAAGTGGTGCGAAGAAAATGTTAGTAATTATTTCATGATATATATTTAAAAAATAATAATAATCTTAAATAAAAAAAATACATCATAATGTTAATATCAAAATATATAAAATATTATGTATTTTAAAGAAAATATTTATGATATTTTTAGGAAGCACCATATTTACAGAAATTCTTTAAATGAAAATAAAATTTTAAAAATCGAGCAAACTCTGGATTATCCATTGCTGTAAATTTTAAAATATTGTCAAAAAATTCAATAATATAAATAAAAAAGCATTTTAATGTGAAAAAGAGCATTATTATTTTGTATAATTATCAGATGTTTAGAACATAAATTTTTTAATTTATTATTCATGATTTAATGTTTATGCCCCTTATATTAAATAAAAATTGCTCTGAAATATTTTATTGCGTTTCAGTACCCTTGTCCTTCTGTATTATTAATTATCTGCAATGTTTACGTTTCATAAAACCTCGAGTCTCCATTGTTAAATATAAACATCGTCTCCTTTTGTCTTTTCTCTCACCTCTATTTTGACGAATAAACTGATCTTGACGCATTTGCAAAAGCGCTGAGGGTTTTAAAATCCGTTGTCGAACAGTATACTATACTGCTATTTGTCTTGTGCTTTTAAAATAAAGCTATTCTGTACTGTTTTGTTTTTTTAGCAAGTGTTGCATCTTTTAATTGAACTGGCAGCCTTAAACTCTGGACTCTTGCATCGGGTTGATGCAAGAGCCCCATTAAAAATGGGAAGATTTATTTAGATATATTTGATTTGCTTAGAAGATTTCCGCTTTAAATATCCGGCGTCCAAAGTGGGTCGAAACTTTACGACTGAAGTTTATATGGCAATATCTGGGTTTGATAGGCAAACCTTCGAGCGTCTTTCAGCATGTGTAATAATGCATTAGAAGTGGAGCTTTTAGAGGAGACATTGGATTCAAAATCTACTTTAATTCTGAAGCATCAACTAAAGGATAAGTTTGATAATTTGTCTACATGATAAGAAGTATTAAATGAGATTTAGAAACTGAGAGATTCTGAAGAGTTTTATTTGGAAGATTCGAAGATTGCTGAGGGATACAGAGGTCGATATTTTTCCACTGCCAGCGGAGATTATAGATGAATGGCTAGATTTCCCTAGGACCGAACTCGCAACGTCAAGGCTCCAAACTGAGTAACATAGCCTCTAGATAAAAGTGGCACGCACGTCCGGCTGATGTTACCTGGCTTACGAGGTTTCCACCACAAGATCGACAAAAAATATATCGACGCTCTTTTGTAGAAGGAGTGAAATCCGAAAGCGTAAACGTCTGAAAATAGAATTGAAGAATTTTTCTAGATTTATATAGATATATTTTATTTACTTTGAAAATTTTCGCTTAAAAACATTTTCTCTCTTCTTATTGAGTACTAAGCCCTCCATTTTTTGCAAGCCATGTAGAATGTGAATGCTGTTGTGGCACGGTAAACCATAGAAGCATTTGACGGTAACATATCGGGTTAAAATGGGAGACTCTGTATTGGAAGTTTACATACCGCACTGCAAGCTTCAAGAATTTATTAGATAAAAAGTAAGTTAAAGGATGTAAACTGCACACAGGAATTCTGCCTAATTTTAATGCTGGAAACATGAACAATGTTGCGAATGCCGCACCGTGGCTTCCTCATTTAAATACGATGAAAGAAAACTGGGCCGGATAGTCGAAAATCGGATGCTCGAGAGTGTACAGTAATTCCAAAAATGTCTTTTTCGAACTCAGGAAAGTCTGAAATGAGGAGATTCTTCAAATTTCTACTTCAAATTTTTTGCCAATCGTAATAGTGACTCTTTTTCGTATTTTGTATACGAAGAAGTATAAAAGTGCTCACAAAAATTACCTTTAATTGCCTGAAATGATTATTAATGAACCAATAAATTATGTGATGATTTTAAAAACGATTTATATGTGTATATTTTTTATGAGTTTTGAAATTATTTTGTGATATAACTTATTTGACTGATATTTTTGTTTCTAAGATCTTTCTCATCTTCATGAATCCTCGACAGGAAGAAATTGTAAAATTATTTTTAAAAATTCCCATCAAGTCACGCGAAAAAAAAAATCTTTTTAAGCAATATAATAGAAACAATTTATTTTCTTGTTGTTGTATCTAATGGCGTTTATCATGGACAAGCTCACTGACACAGTCAGTGATTTTAAGCCGAGGGTGCATCTCTTGTTTTAAGTTGCGCCAACTAGGACCAAGAGTACGTCTTAACTACTCACGCATCGCATTCGCTTACACAGCCCCCCCTTTTTTTTACAGGGGTGTACATTTACACATCTCACAGATAGAACAGAAAAACAACCTTTACCCAAAACGAAACCAGGACGCCCAGATCACGGTGACTTCTTGTGGCAGGTCGTCGGCGTCACAATTTCTGAATGTACCGTACCATACCACTTGTTAACACAGTGCCAGATTATGAAGTAAGCTTAAGATCTTCGGAACTTTGAGAACTTTAAGATCTATTTCGCCGTGCTCCTAGAATATTTTTATTTATTTTTATTTATTTTATTTATTTATTTGCTTTCATTCGATTTATAAAAGGTGTGTTTGTAAAATTATTTATATCAAAATCATTAAATATCATTTAAATTTACCCTCAGAAGCTACTGCACCCCTCTTTCCGCGGTAAAAAGCGGACACGACATCATCATCATCATCATTTAAATTTCAGTGTATTATGCTACTTATAATGTTTTTAATTTTCTTGTAGATGTGTGGATCCTTTTTTAAATTTAATTTCAGTCAGCTGATTGATTCCTAAAGCAACTTTCATGGTCGGCATTGTGTTAAAATATTTTACTTGTGTATAAATAAAAAAGAAATTGTAAATTTTCCTTCCAATTTTGTTTTGAAATTAATTTTAAATTATCTTTTATGACCATAATATTAAAACTATTCACTTGAAAGTATTCCAGAAGTGAATGTTTTCGATTGTTATACTTTTTAATTTCAGTTTATTCTTGTTTTTACTTGAAAACAGTTTATATAATTAAATAAAATATATTTGGTTTCGGAAATTAGGGAGGAAAGTATGGTTTGGGATTCCATTACTTAAAGTTTCGTGAAAGGCTTATTCGCTAGATCTCGGTGACCTGGCAGTAAGGTCTTGGATTCGGGGCAGGAGGGTTTTCAGGTTCGACACTGAATACCATCAAAGAACCTCCGTGTAAGCGATTTTGTAGCATCTTAAATTCGTCGGAGCCAAACTTCCTCTCGCCGATGTTGTGAGGAAGTCTAGAGAGTGGGTGTCCAATTCAGTGCCGTTCTCGACTCTTGACTGCAGTTCAAAGTTGTAAGATCGGTCTCCCTAGTGTTGCTTAAAAAAACAGCAGTTAATATAATTAAACTGAACGTCGTCCTTCGAGAGAAGACTGAGAGAAGTAATTAATTTATGGAAATGAATATAGATTGGCACGCTAGAGAACATGGTTGTTTTCCTATTTATAAGTGCTTTTCCATGTTCAAATGTTGTGTAAGAAATCAATTAAAAGGTTAAGCATGTGGCAACAAAATTTATGTCAGACTGTGCTCTTAGAGTTAGTACTATAACCTTGAGAAATTTCAGTACACTAAAGTTAACCAATTTCTCAAATTTATATTTAGTCAAGTCGAATATCGTTTATCTCTGTGTTTTTGTCTTGTAATAAAATTTAATCGTTTTATTCCTACTGTAGTTTTTGATATATTTCATTATAGTATACATTCGGATTTATTTATTTCTATCTGAGGGCTTTTATTATGAAGAGGCGTTTACAACTGTTTTCCCCCTGTCTCTCAGCTTGCCTGTCCTTGGGCTCGGCGTCCGTGTTTCTCCTGCACCTGCTGCGAAAAGTGGAGACCTATCACGACCACCGGACTCTCGAAGACCTCAAGATCCTGGGCATGATCACGAGTGTCGGATCCGGAATCTTACTCGGAGTATACACCATCTTAGCCTATTTCTACTCCCAATGTAAGATCCTGTGCACAGCACACAGTGTTTTTTATATATAAAACGAATCAGTAATTGTAATAATTGCTTAAAAACCTTTTAGCTCTTTCAGCTCTCTCGGGTCTGCAATGACGAACTTATTGTCTATTAGTGCTTTTATGCATTGTTCTACATTTTTTTTACTTCAGTACTGCTTGATTGGGCCATATTTCAAAATTTTCAGTTATGAAATTAAGTTGTAAATTTAAATGTATAAAATTTCAATGGCGTTTTCATATTTTGACTGCCTTTGGGGATACAGATACTACAAGCTGAGAAACGTCGCTCTGGTGGGCCTGACGAACATTAATTAAATAAAAATAGTTACTCATTTTATCTCTTGGCATTATTCTTAACTAGAATTAGTTTAAATTGTTAATGTGCGTAGAAGGAATTAATTGAGGACATATTATTTTTTGAGGGTTTTTTTCTTCCAAGTGTCAGGATTAGTTCCCTTTCCTAAATCCTGATGACAACGTATTCCCGTTCTATTGAAAGTTATGCAGTAAAGATTTTTTATTTATTTAATTGACATTCAAAAAAAGAAGACGTTCACGTAGCGTTTGATCGATCAGTAGCTAACGAGGAATAGCATCCAGCGAGTTTCTTGTGAAATTAGTAATTTATGAAAAAATACTTTATAATCTTTTAAAGAAGTATGCGTAACCGGTATATGTGATTATTTATCGGCAATTGTATGAAAAATAAGGTGTGGCTCAATGTGAAAAAAATGAATGTCTAGTCAAAAAATTGATTTCCGATTTTTCTTATATAGAAGCTCCTATTTTTTACGATCAGGAACACAGGGTATGTGCTCACGAACTGTGCAGAAACACTTCGTTGAGGAAATCCCTTATATTCAACACCAAGGAAACACAAATGGAAGAGGGTGTAGTGTTTTTCTAAAGTCCATCAGATAGGAAGACTTCACTGGGATGCTCCAAGATTCTAGCCAACAGATGTCCTTTCTCATGCATTCATGAGAACAGGAAGCGTGATTATTCTCTGGTTTGGAAAGACATGCTAGATCAAGCAGTATTAAAACCAATTAAATAATTTTATTTTCATTGTTCATTCAAATTATTCATATTTTTATATATTAACATCGGTGTTAGTTTAAGTAAACTTGATATCTCAGCACTAAGGTTTCAAAAGTTTCTAAGAAATATAAGGTAAATCTAAACGGCTAAGCCTTGATGTACAGTTATTTGACACCCTGCGAAGTTGGTAGTTTTTCGGTGGTATTTTTACTACTATAACACCAGGCCATTCTAGAAGCTGTTGTACTTCTGTGAGCCAAAACGCAATTTGGCAATGTAAAGTTTTCGGAAAGACTCCGCAGCAGCTTACAAAGCCAAAGAGTGGCAAGGAACATTTTTCGGACACTTGGTATCATCTGGAGAGTGAGTACAAAACTTGCCGTAGTTCAATAACATGGATTACAGTGCATGGTCTATTTTGGAGTCTAAGACTTGCACTAAAGAATACAACAGTTTGGACTCTCTAGAGCTATTGCTTCGGTGATAATGGGATAGGCTAAAGGTAGAAGACTTGCTGTCAATTTCAATAAGTACTTGCGCCTCTGCATCGCTGCAAAAGGCGGCCACTTTGAAACCAATTGATTTTATTTAACGGTGAAAGTCTACTCTTATTTTTATTTATTATATTTTTAAATCTATTTTTAATAGAATTATACTAAAAATTATTTGATCCGGTCTTTCTGTATAATACTCATTTCCTCACTTCTTATTGAACACTAAGCCCTTCATTTATCTCGAGTCATGTCGAATGTGAACCTGGCTTCAGCGTGTTAAATCACAGAAGCGGTTGCCGGTAACGTGCCAAGTTTAAAATGGAAGGTTCTATACGAGTAATTTATGCATATCTTTATATACTGAAATGCAGTTTCAAGAATTTATTAGACGAAAAGCAAGGGATATAAACTGTTCTCAGTTTAACATAAATTCTTTAGGGTCTAACTTAAATGCAGAAAATATAAACAAAACATTTAGGTAAATCGTAGGCCTAATTCTTAAGAAAACTGACTGAAAACTTAAGCTTATTTTTCTCTGATGAATGTTTATTCAAATATGAAAAGATAACACTAACGCTGATCTTTTACAATTACAACTTGAATTTTGTACATGGCAAGTAGATGGATCGAAGCAGACGCCCGCTTCCGATGCCTTGCGATGTTGCCAAGGCAACGCCTTGGCTTCCCCATTTAAATACGATAAAAGAAAACTAGGCCAGATAGTCGAGAGTGTATTGTATACACTGATAATGAGAAAAGCTGAAAGTTTAGGGCCATTTTCTTGAAATTGTCGGGCTATTGCTCTTTAATATTTTAATGAACGGACATCCAAAAGATATACTTCTATTATGATAAATCTCATTCCGAAATCAATTTTCCAACCCGTGCCCTCTCCTTGTTAATATAGCTAATAGTTAGCATTGTTAGTGGTATTATAACAGTTCATTTCTTGGCAGTAGCGGTAGAGAACAGACATACGACAGGAATAATAATGATATGTCGATATCTGGGATGAGATATACGACCAAGAAGATGTTTATGTACACATATTTTTGTTTGTTTCAGCTTTCAGTCTGTACGGGGAGAATTATTACTCATCAGCCGTTTTCGCCGGCATTTGTTTGGCCTGCAGCATAGAGCTCTACGTCGTCGCTCAGTGGTATCAGAATGCAATGAACGTGAGTATTCATAGATTCGACGAACTATATTCACAGTCTGAAGTGTTTTGTATGGTGATAAATAACAATGATACACTCTTTCCAAGATACACGAAATAAATAAATACATAAAAGAATTACTCATTTAAAATTATAAAATATATTTTACTTATAATTTTTCATTTCCTACTTCCAATTTTTTATTTACACTCTCATTTTCTCGTTTATTCGTACTTCATATCCCAAACAAACACAAGAGAGAAAAATTTAGAGAGATAACTAAAATCGTCTGCATTTTTTGGTTTCCATGGAGAAGTGCTTTTGCCACATATTTAAATTAATTTAATCGGAATTATACAACTAATGATGATGATACAAAAAACCCCAATGAGATCGAAGCGATTCTACACTTGCTTTATATAGTGACTACGCAAATACTGTGTGCTACCTCCCTAAGATCCTCATTTCTCTTTCACAGGCTAGTGAGATGGCTGCACGGGTAGCAGCTATGGAAATAAACTCTTATTCACTTCGACCAACAATGCCTGCAGTGATGAATTGAGCGCACGACAAACTAGGGCTGTCGAATCTTCCTAATGGATTCTGCAGACGGAAGAAATTCATTCCCTCACTCTCTTTACTTCACAATAAAAACATCATCTTCGAACTTATTTCTTCTATATCAAAATAAGTGAATTGAACTGACTGTTTTCTTGACCACTGTATAAATGTGCCTACAATTTTGAGAATATTTATAGTGCTGAAACTTAATTTGATGTATACCAGAAAAGCTATATTGTACAATACTGGAATCTAGCATTGCTCACTATTAGAAACTCTTTATCTTTTATACTATTTCAATGTTATAAAACAATATTGGATAAATATTTCTTATTGTTTTTTCAAATTTTACAACATAAAATATTTAGTGCTACTTCGGATATTGGATTACGTGTGATGTAGTGATTTAAAAGAGTTCCCAAGAAATTTTTTGAAAATTACATCGGATACTTTGCTTTCGCTCAAATATTTGAACTTTGGATCTCCAAATAAATAGTTACGTATACAATTTTCAATTTTTCATGTAAGAATTCTAACGATCTTTTAACAGCTAGCAAAAACACCTGCTAGAATTTAAAATAGTACCAAAATAAAGCTATTTAAATTTATGCCTGTAGTGTTTCAAACCTAATTATTTTTTATACAAATATTTGTCCCTGTAACGAGTTTTTAAGTTTACATATTTTTGATACCAGCCATACACAAGATCCATACAAAACATACTATATAGGTTTGCGTTTATAGTTAACTGATTATAATAATTTACGTAACTTATTACATATAGGCATGAAAAATATTTGTACAATGCAAAAACTTCCATTTATTTTTTAAAAACTTGCTGTCATGTCAGAACATATTATTTTAGGAATGAACGTCAAAAAAAAAATAATAATCTGTAGGCGAAATAGTGAAATTTTATTATCTACACGAGCATATAAAAAAAACCAGCTTTTAATAGTGCGTTGTAATCTCATTTACAAAAGCTTTGATTTTAAAAAATAAGTTAATGACTACAGCAAATAAAACCAAGAAAAATGTCATTTGGAACGCGTGATTATATGAAATGAAATAAATAGAAAATGGGATTTTTTTTTGAAACAATAAATGCGAGACAATGTTTTTTGGATCGTTTGCAATAATAAAGTTACTAATTCAATGAAACAATTAAAACGAATAAAAATATAATTTAACTCGCACGAGCACATTAAGTTCAAAAAATTATGTTCTGACATGATGCATTGCAATATGTATAGCATATTTCATTTTAATTAATTTTTTTTCTAATTTTGTATCATTTATTACGTTTCTGTTTCTTTCTGGAAGTAAATTTATTATGTCATAATCAACTAGTCTTACACAAATTTAATTCAGAAAATAAGCAAAATTATATAAAAAAGAATATGGTTCTTATATTTTGATAACTTGAAATTGAAACAAAAAGAAAAATTGAACAATCATTTAACTATTTCTGAAGGCAAATCGCACTTTCAACTTTATTAACTGAAAACGATGTTTAGTTAGAAAATGCAAAGGTGAAACGAAATATTCGTTGTAGCATTTTATAAAGTATGACTTAGAAACTGATATGATAAAATATGCTGTATTTAAAGAAAAATTAACAAATTTGAAGAGTGAAATGAAAATTCTACTAAATGAATGTAAATAT
>JAOUZG010041477.1:8707955-8720597 GCA_026289955.1 Argiope argentata
TATATATATATATATATATCAAAGCCCCCATAAAATTAGAAGGGAGGGAGTATCTTTCCAAAATTTTCTTGCATACTCTCTGATAAAAAGTGCAACCCTTTTCCATCCGAAAATTGACGTTTTTTGTAGTACAGAAACGAAAACCGAGACTTGTATATAAATCATGACAACGATGAACAATATCAAGGAATATAGCTTCAGCACTTTTTTTTTTTTGGCAATTACAAGTAAGCCTACAATAAATACGGGCAAGAAAATCGAATACATATTTTTGAAGCCTTCCTTCTGACCGATTTGTACTTCAATCATTACGTTAGATTGTATTGTACGCATGTATTAGTATAGAAATTAATTTCCGAAAGGATTTGATTTCAAATTTTATGTTGCACCGCGCTTAGGGGTTCATTTTGATAAAACAATATCTCGAAAATCACAAAGACGTCTATTCTTAGAAATCTTTAAAAGATGCAGGAAATTACACAGTTATGAGTGGCAATCGCGCAACTCCAATTCAGCTTAAACAACAGGAAACACAGAGATCTCTAATACCTCAGACAAATAATAGCAGATCTCGAATTAACCTAATTGGGGGATCGGGGAAAAAATTTCTCTGGGGCTCCCTCTCCTTCACCACCTTGGTAATGAAGAACATTCATTAAAGAAGGAAATTTAAAATAAAATTTCTATTTGATTTGAGGCCCAGGATAACTGCCCCTTATACCCCTGCCTTAGTGCAATGAAGTTCGTTATGAAATTTATTCATTATGATCAGAACCCAATTTGAGTAATTAGATATATTTTTCAATATTTAATTCTAAGTAAATACTGAAAAAAATTATATTATATTAAAATAAAAAAAAAGCTTAATATTACTTAACAAAATGAAATCTACTATCCCAAATTTCAAGTTATGTGACAACATTATTATTATTTAAGTCATTTTTTGTCTTAATTAAAGTCATTAACAAATTTAAACCAGTTTGAAACACTCACGAGACTTCTCTATCGATCTCCATCTCTCTATTATATATATATATATATATATATATATATATATATATATATATATATATATATATAAGATAATGTTTTTAAAATTTTCATTACAATTTTTTTTAGCCGTCAAACAAAGTTTTGGAACTTGAACGATTTTGAGATGAAATAACAGCTACAATGTCATAATAATTCTACATAATAATTCTACATTAACATCTTAAATACACATCTGTTGTCACAGAAGTATACCTATTAATAATCAAATGCTGGTAAAAGTAGGTGAAAAATTCTTCAGCCGATAATTTCCGGTGGCCCATAATTTTTATTTTTTGCCCGGAAATTTCGGAAACACCAAAACCCCCCAACCAAAACAGCATTAATTTTTCACATGATAATAAAAGTAACGTTTCCCTCTACATCTCTGAACTGCAAGGCAATTCTACAAACTTGGCTGAGATTCTTCTCCTCCTATCAATTTACGCCAATTCAAAACGAAACAAAATGATTCTAGTCACTGTTTCAAAAATAACAAAAGCAAAGTGCAATGCATAAGTACAAGTTTTAATTGAATGTGTTAATTTGAAGGACAGATTTGAGTTTTAGGGACTAGTATTGATGATAATCTCCAGAAATATCCTTGAAGTCATGTCATGACAGCCTTTGTAAATGATACTTCCCAATTAGGAATCCATGTAAAAGCTGTTTAATAAGCTATGTACCTTAAATCCTAGTGAAATCAAATGAAAAAGTAACTATAAATTTGGTTACATAGCCATTTTGATTAGCTCTACAATGAAAAATAATTTTTTATCAAACCCTGTATGTTTTACAGAAAAAACAACAAAATAAAGAGCAACATATTTGATATTTATTTACAAGCTTGCAAAAAAGAAAATCAGCAATTAAAAAAGTTACAAATTGTTATATAGTAGTAGGCCTTTTATATTTTATCCCCCAAAATTTGTTCTTGTGCATTAAAAGGAAAAACATGAAATCAATAAATAAGAGACATGAAAATATATCAAATACAATCTCACTAAATAGATAAAAGTATAGTTAAAAAAATTATTATAATGCTAAATAAAAAAAGATATATGATATGGATCTTCGTATATAATATGAGGAAGAGGAAATATATATTTTTTATAGTTTGATTTCATTTCAATATTATTTTCAAAGAGAATTTTAAATATTGATATTCCCTGTATAAAATTAAAATTTATGAATAAATCTTATATTGCAAGAAAATTATATTTTAGCTCATCTTAACATATATCTAAAAAAGTATACTGACATTTAAAAATTAAAACTTATGCACTGATGATAAAAATTATATTTCAGATATTGAGTTTAAATTTTTTAAAAAGAATAATTCTAAAATAAACCATTTTAAATGGCACCATTTTTAGGAGCCATTATCATTATATATGCAAACTTTTTCATGAAAAATTAAAAAATACCACATAATTCACAACAGACAACTTGTAATACAATATTAAGGTTTTGAATTTTTTTTTTAATGTTTCCTGTTAAGTTGATATTTCCGGAATGTAAGGCAACCAATTTTAGAATCCTTTTTTTTTTGAATAAAGGGAAGATAAAAGTTTTGACTTTAAATTATAGATAATAGGTGATTTCAGACAGAATTTAAATAAAAATGAAAATAGATTTCTTGCAACAAACACATATATTAACAAAGTGATATTTTGGCACTGCAGGATATATAAGTAAATTCATAAAACTATAAAATGATTACATATAAAAGTACAAGCAAATTATTCATTTACATATAAACAACAAAACTTTATTGAAAATAGTACACACAGATATATTAAAAGAAATTTGAAATAAAAGAGATGATTTCATTATGAAATAAAAACATAGATTATGGAATAATATCTAATGAAACCATGTATTGGAATACTTTTTTGGAGAGGGAGAGGTAGTCAAAGACCTAACAAATAAACAATATATATATATTTTTAAATGTGTTAACTTGTTTTACATATTATGACTCTTGCCTCTTTATTTGGCAGTGCCAGTGGCTGTATGAACACTTTTTGAATTGATGAGAAATTGGAAGAAACCATATAATATTAAAGAAAATTAAAATGATTTTCTTCCATTTTAGAAATGAGTTACATCTGCTTTTATAATATCAAAATACAAGACATTTAATATGGTAAGTAACACACTATATAGAGAGAAACATTAAAGGTAAATTACTTTATAAAGAAAACCTTAGAGAACTTAAAAGATCCTGTGGAAGACTCTGAATTATAAAACATTTGATTCTTAAAGTAGAATTTTTTCACAAAAGATTAACAATGCACACACAATGCTAACAAATAGAGATATTTTTGAGCCTCAAAGAAAGCCCATACTAAACAATGGATCAAACTGAGTGGCCTTATGCTAACATTTAATACACAAAACAAACTTTTTAAAAATATATTATAATCTACATTATTGCTTGATCTTCATTACCTTATTTGATTTAAATCTAAACACATATTTTTATTGCCATTTCATTGAGAAACACGAAAAACAAACAAACAATGGAGAATGGTTTTATTTCATGACACAACTCTTCTTTACCTACAGTAGCGTTTCAAGAAACTTTTAACTTTCTTCCAATTCAAGTGCAGATTTTGCAAACTGCAACTTAAGGCCAAATGCTTCTTCTTTAAAATTACTTCTATTATTAAAATTCTCCGATTCTAGTTATCTGCAAATTAATAATAATTAATTTCTTTAAAATAATATATTAAGTCAAGAAATTTGAAATTTGAATTTAAAAGGCATGCCAGAAAAAAGAACATGTCTTTGTGTAAAAACAACTAAATAGGATAATTTCACTAATAAACTGGTTAATGACTAAAATGTTTAATTATTTGTCATATTTATGCCTTTTATTCCCTTGGTTTTATCAACATGCATCAAAACATCAGTTAAGTCTCATAACACTATAAAAATAATTATAATCTGAATAAGAATCAAGTTAGAGGGTGTTCTCATATCAAGATATTACTATCATTTGGCACATCAAGCAAGATTCAAGGTACCAATTTCATTCCTCTGGGTTTAACATTATAAATAACATTACATACAAAAATGGTCATTTGATCACACATAAAGATTTCATCTGCTCTCTATACTTAAATATTTATTGCTTAAAATTGTGAAAAATAATCCCAGAGAAGTCTTGTACATCCTAAAACTTGTACATCCATCAAGTATCATTCAGAAGTAGAAAGAGCTAACAGCATAAATGCAATTGGATCAATAATGAAAATTGTATTCAAATATTTTGTTTAAAACAATTATTAAGCAATACAGGGAAAAAATGTTTATGTACCATAATTCTCAATAAAAAATATTAAGATACGAAAACTATTATTGATTTAATATATCCACTGACGTTATAGAAAAATAAAATAAGAGTCTTTTAAAAATACTAATTTTAAATATTATTTTATATGCAGTATCAAACAAACATTGATTTTAATCTCTTTCACTTAAAGTGGCCTTTTATAAAATATAATTTCTTCCCATGCTGAAATATGTTTTCTCCCAATTTACATGAACTGCACAAATGAGAGTAGTCTTCAAATGTTTAAAAAAAAATCTAAGCAGGAAAAACATCCAATGAAAATAGAAAGTTTCCACCGTATTTTTGCTTTTAGTTAAATTCAAAAGAAATCATATTTATTAGAAGATCTAATAAACAATTATTAACAAACAAATAATTCAGCAGGAATTTATCCAATATATTTTTAAAATACAAAACATATAGAATATATACAACTGTAAAAAAAGAATAAAATTAAAATCATCTGCAACATAATAAAAATGTTTTAAGATGGAAAACGAAAGTTCTTACATTTTTCAAACAAAACTTTTGGCTTGTTGATCTTAAAAACACATATTTTATATAAAGCAGTAAAATAAAATTCATTGCAATTTTTGCAGATTCAAGAAGAAATCTTGTATAAACAGTTATTAAAAAGTGCCAAATATAAATCTAAAGCGAATAAAATTCGATTCTAGTGCTTTTGTTAGCTTCTGAATCTATGAAAATATTTTCATAAATATCTAACAATTAAAAAAAGGTATGTTAAAGATAAATCAATTAATAATAAGATAAAAATGGGACACTTTATATCCTAAATGATATAAAAACCCATACAAAGGCTCCTGAAATGTATAATTAAGTATTAAAATAAGGAATCTATTTCAATCAAACATAGATAAGCTGTCAGAATAGTTAGAAATTCGCACATTCAATCACAACTGTACAAAGCAGTTAAGAAAACACATTTCTAGAAGCATGGTGAAAAAGTAAAACCCACAAATATACAGGATTAGCATTTACAGAACATAGTTACAATTAGGGAATTACTGTACATATCACGGTAAAAAGGAAATTTCAGAACTATTCATGATTAGGCTTCTATTATGTTTTCAGATAAGAAAAAGTATCTTCAAACATTTGTCATGAACAGCAAGGTCACAATCAAATTTTAAATAGGATCTTCTCTGCAATACAATATCTCATACAAAAATCTACACTGCATTCATGGAGTTAACCTATTAATCCCAGAACACCAGTAGGGAAAAGGTTATAGATGATTCTGCTAAAGTAGAGCGGAAAAAATGAATTAATTAAAAATTGAACAAGATTTTGGAATTTTTCCACATTAATATGGAAAATATTACAACACAAAAGATTTACTTTTATTCTACTTTAAAATTGAAAAAAAAAAGTCCTAATAGTATAATTTTAGATCCATGCATTAAAAAATAATTTCTGACAATTTTTTTTAAAGATATCCATTGACATAATTTTCGTCAACAATTTTCCTTGCAGTAATGAAATGCAAATTGATTTTATTTTTCTTTTAAGTATTTAATATCTTACAAAATTTTTAACTTGTTAAAAATAAGAAAGGATGATTTTGCCAATTATTTTAGAGTTGACACCAGAAATAAAGCAAGTTATTGGTAGTTACATTACCAAGAATGAAAAAGCTTAATTAGATACATTAATTTTCACTGGCACTAAGATGTCATGGAATTGAACTCTATTAGGAAATTTTATGTATGCCATAGCCAGATAAGAATAAAAAAATTTATATAGTACAGCTTTCATATCAAGAATAATTTGTTTTTGAGAAAAATCAAGAGCACCAAATCATGCATTTGAAAATTAATGCAAAAAACATTTCAGGGGAATTAATCAATTGTTGAAAAGTAATGATACAATGAATCCCTTGGTAGAATAATTGCTATTTTTTACTGATACTCTGCTTCCCTCTGGGTTCTTGGATATTTAGGTAAACTATATGGTGTATGCCAACTTTTTTTTGAATAGTTCCAAGCTGGTAGTTAAATAACAAATTACAATGCCACATCATGTATCAAGAAACAGCAACTGGCTACGACTTCCAAACAGCACTTGAGGCAATCCAATTTTAAATGGCAGCCTTATTCGGAGATGATAAAACTTGCACAAGATTCGATAAACAGGTTCGAAATAATCTAGCTTTGACATTTTGTAACTGCCTCTATAGTTAAATTCGGGAAGAGAAGAGTGGAGAGTCTGTGAAATCAAAGAGAAACAATCTTAAAAATGGATGCCACTGTTAGGATGGTATATGTACATGAGTGTATTTTGTTCCACTAGAGTCCAATCTTCAGTTCTTCATCATATGGGAAGGTCAGAACTGGATGAAGTTTGGAGCAGACGATGACCAGTTTCATTTTCCAACATAGCTATCCGCTGTTTTAGCATTCTCACCTGCAGAAAGTTTTGTTGTACATTAAATTGAAAGTGCATAAATTCAGTCTACATAAAACAAACTTCAACAAAAATAAACGAATTTGGTTTTCTCTTTAATAAATTAATTTCCCTTTCAACTAATACAATAATAAGCTTTATTTAAATCTTTTACCTATTAATGTTTCACGAACAATAGGACATATATCTTTGGATCAGATGAAAAGAAATTAATTGATTCACTATTTTATTTTCCAAACACCTATTTCAATATCAGTGAAAGTAATCTAGTCCTTGATATTGAAATTAAAGTGCACCAGATTTGCACAAATGGATATTTAAAGGAAATGCATCAACAGATTTTGATTCTATGATTTCCAATGATGGCTTGCCAACACAGAAGTATGTAATGTTACAAATAATATTTATCAAGAGAACATCACTACAAAAAAAAAAAAAAACTTTAACCAAAGGTGGCCAAAAATTTTCATTACTTAAAAAGTATTAAACTGTCAGCCCAAGATATAAGTTTTATATACAGAAAATATGTGAAAAGTATAGAGATATTTCTGTAAAAAAATTAATTTTCCCTCGCATATTTCATACAATCAGTTTGATTACATTTATCGTCAATTAAATAAAAACATAAAATATATTTTAGCTTAAGTACTAAATAAATAAAGTCCCAGATTAGAATTATTTGCTTAATAAATTAAATATTTCATTATAGCAAAATGTTTCAGATAGTTACTTTTTTAACTAATAAATTTTCTGTTATAAGAATTATTATCTAAATAATATTTTTAAATCTTTAGGTATCTTTCAAAAATTGTTTCTAACAAAGGAAAATGAATTTTCAATAAAACAGATGTATTTTTGGTGAGGAAAATAAAACAAAATCGAAACTTAGAAAAACTTCATGGAAAAAAGCAAAGAAAAACAGGAGTGGAGGCAAATGTTATGAAATGTAATGAAGGGCAAGAAGGGAGGGGGAAGGGACATTTGTTGGACACATAACATATGAAGAATAGGGGGGAAACGATAAGTTAACAGTGAGAAAGGGTTGTCTTTTCAGCTACTGATCCATCACTGTGATGTGTGCATTGGAAGAGTTTTAGTGTTCTCTATAGTTGTCTAATGAGTATGCCCAAATTGTAAATAATTTCTTTTTTCAAGTGTTTCGTCATTTTTTTACAAATTTTTTTTAACATTGAATGTGTCTTTTTCGTAAATAAACGTTATAGTTTCAAAACATAAATTTTCTTACAACATTTATCTATTATATTTGCAAAGACAGTTTATTTATAATCTTTTAATCAATGCTTATGAAATATTTTCAATATTATGCAATAAAAAATTGCATGCTTTCATTATCATAGTTAAAATAATGATAAACAAAATTTCATACCTGAGCATTATGCCTTTCGGTCAGTGAACTCATCTGCATTTCCAGTTTTTTAACCTTTGTCTGCTGTTTTTTCTTTGCCTTTTCAAAGGCAATAACCAAGGCACTAAAGAATATAAATTTGGCTTTAGTTTATAAGAAAGTTCTAAGATAACCTGCATTATATTTCAAACAATATGAGTTCCTTCAATATTTGCTACAGCTACTTGCAATTTTAATTGCAAAAATTTCTATAGACAATTCAACATTTTCTTTTTAAAGAAAGATGTATATACCAACAATTACATAGAAATAGTAGCAACAAGTTAAATACTTTAGAACAACTATGTGAAAATACAACTTGTAATCATTACAATACTTTACATAACATATGAGAAAATATTCGTACGGTAATTCTACATAAAGATAAACCTAAACAGACATAATATGCCTATGAATAAAAAATAACATTAAGAAATATTTATCAATAAATTTACTATGATTTCTTTTTTTAACTTTTTTTTATTCCATTAAAAATGAACTTAAATTATGCAAAACTAAAAATAATCAATCATAAGAGCTTTCAAAATACAAAGAACTTAACATTTCATGATAATAAAGAAACATATATTTTTGATAAAAATAAGGATTAACTAATTACATTTGGTTTCTTCAAAATTTAAAGTTTTATTTCAATATTTTGTTGTAAAATTGAATAATGTGCACACAAATTATTGTTCTAATGAAATATAAGTGTAAAATCATTACAATAATATGGTTTAAAATACTATAAAAGTATGAATAAGATGAACTGTTTCTTATTATTAGCAAAATGTATGTAAGACTATGTTCTGATTATCTCTCAAAACATTTTTATTATTTGTAGAAGCCATTGATGCAAGATATCTACGAAGGTCAAAATCACATGATCTTTTTTCCAGTGAAAGAAAATCAATTACAAGAGAGCATCAATAAGTAATGAACATAATAATAGAAAATGCAATAAATGACGTGGAAAACATTATCAATTTATAACTTTCTAGCTTAACTGGCGTTTCTGCTTAGTATTTGTCCTAGTCACGGATTCATTTGAAAATAATGGTCTCATAGAACACTTTCAATCTGTTCATTCAAAATTGCAAGGACTCATTTGGAAAGTTTCAAAGCACCTGAAGTAGAACAAACCCTGGAATTGGCAACTTAAATTTTCATCTGTTTGGGTCCATAAAGAGGTTTCTTGTTGGTTAGACGTTTCGCTTTGATAAAGATCTCATGAATGTCTAAGGAATTCCATGAAATTAGAATTTTCAAACTGATCCAGCACTTGGACAAACACCTTAGAGTAATAAATTGGTAATATTTTCATTCCAGTTTCATACTGTCATGTAATGTGACTTTTATTATTGTGTATAAAATTATATATGTTACTTATTGTTACCTCTTTGTATATGGATAAAATAAGTGTCATAATGGGTGAATATTATGCCAATCTTTAGTATGTTGGCTTTTTAAACTTTTTTATATTGTACTTCTTAAAAAAGAGTAGGGATTTCGAAAATTAGTGTAATTATAAAAAAATTAAGCGGAAAATGTAGCATTTATAAATATATGAGATAACACAGCAAATTTTCTAATGAGCACAAATAAATTAAAAAAATTTCATTATTAAATTAGTTGCAAAGAAAGAAATATAACATAACTATCAACAATTAAGTAGCAATGTAAAAATCTTAAAACTGTAAAAACTGAAACAATTATAAGGCTAAAAGGATCAAAATAATAAATGACAACTTTTTCAGCTAATTCTAAAGTCAGACAGTTTCAAATTGCTTTTTAGATGCAAAACTCACAAACAAAGCCTTATTCTTTTGTAGGAATTTTTACTTTTATTTAGTAGCAAAGCCTAAATAATTCAAAACATTATAAGCTAACAAAAAACTATGAAATGCTGGGAACAACTATGACACATTTTCTGATTGCCCAATGCAAAAAGAGTAATGCATAATTAAGGGTCTTGTGACTTACCTATTAGTACGCTTTAGATCATTCACAAATTCAACAGATTGTTGAGCACTCAATTCAGAATTTTTAGTGACTTTTTCTATCGTTTGAACCAATTCCTGGATTCTGGCTTTCAGTTTATTGACTTTCTCGGCAGTTTCACTTTCATCAATGCAAACATTCTTTTGATTTGAATTAGAGACCTGAGAGAAGAGACTGAATTAACAACATAACTGCTTTTGGAAAAACTTTTAAATTCCATTACTGAAAATGGAAACAAATTTTCATTTCAGTATAAACATAAATTTTTTACTTTATATTTCAAACATATCAATATCAAAATATCTACATAAGTCATTAAATATTACAAATGGCATAAAAATTATCAAATCAAATATTATTAATATTTTCCATCATCTTGATATTATTGACAGTATTATATAAGGTTGATTATTGAAAAATATCAGAATATTGTGCAAAACTCTGGATGACCTGAGAATATAAATTATAATAAGGATTATGAACAAGAACTTAAGCTGATTATTAAACATTTATTATTCATAAAATTTAAAATGAAAGAAATGAGATATTTTTCAAATGTAAGATGTTTTATTACTAATGTACAGAACTTGTGCAATAATTATTCACAAATTGAAAGAAAATCCATACTTATCAAGAGAGTAAATCTTTGTGAAATGAATTAATATTTTAATGCAAACTATTATCTTCAAGTTTCATTATCGAATAAAATATTATCAAATATAAGAAAATTGTATGCAATATTCCTGTAATAATATTAAAAAATGTTTGACAAATTATATGGAAATGCATATAAAATGAAGATAATATTAGTATCTAAAAATAATAATCAAATTGTTATATGCCACTTTAGAGCCTTATTGAAATGGCTATATATATATTTAAATTATTCAAATCATAGAAAATAGTAATTATAAAAATTAACAAGGATAAATTTTTCTTTAAACTTTAATTAAAAATAAAATAAAAATGCATTTATTTACCTCTTAAACTAATATTTTATTTAAATGCTTCCATATTAAAAAAAAAATTATTTCTCGAAACAAGAAAAGCTACATCTGAATTAAATTTTTGGATAACTTTTTTTGATGCAATACTTAAAATTAAATAAACATTTAAAAAATTTTAAAAATATGAAGAAAAGAATAATAAACAATTTACTTCAATTTTCAAAATCCAGATAAAATATGAATAAGGCTTTTAGAATAAAATTCTAATGATAGAAAAATTCAAATTTTTCCTGCAATTCCTTCTTAAAACTATGCTATTGTGGTAAGTTAAGCCATTCAAAATAAATCCATATTGCAATACTGCAGGCTTTAAAAATATAAAAATTATTGTATGAAAGTCAAATGGCTTTTAAGTATTAAACCACAAAATTTTTCATATTGTAATCTGGTTGAAACTCATTCTAATGAAATAGAATCATATTTAAAAAGTGAATTGAAATGGAAACAAAACTTACTTTAAGTTTTTCAATTAGTTCTGCTTGTTCTTGCAATTCGCTTTTAAAATGCTCTATTTGCACTAAATAAGCTTGCTCTTGAGCTTCTCTGCTACTTAACTGCAATTCCAGAGAAGTTTTTTCCTTTTCTAACAGATACACTTGAGCTTTAAATTCTGCCTTCTCTTCCTAAAATAAATAAAAAAAAATTTTTTAAGGAAATATAAAAGGATGAATTCTTATGAAATATAATAAGTTAAAAACAATTTTGATGGTATTCAAGCAAAAAAGTCTGATACTTATTCAAAAATGAAGTTCAGTTTAAACTATGTGAATAATTTTAGTACAAATAGTTACATTTAGTTATGTGTGATTTGAAACCATTATTTGAAAGATTTTGGATTCATTATCAAGTAATGTATCAAAATATGTCAAATGTTGTAATGCACAGTGGAAATAATTTCAATTGACACCACTTTTTATAGTATAATAATTAATTCTGATTATATTTTTAATTCATAAATTTATGTTCAGCTAATAAATGAATTGTTTGTAAAATTGATTGTAAAGTTATCTTTCATATTAATGGCTTTAAAATATGAAATTACTAAAAAATATTAATACAATTTTATTAAAATTATTTAATTTAAGGTTTAAATTAAATCGGTATTTTTAAATCAAAATAATTTTCAGAAATTCTTTATACTGAAGGAACGAAATAACTCATTTCATGCATTTTTACTAACAAAAATTTGTGAGTTTTATCAAATTGTTTTAGATATTATATTTTGAAAAATGTGGATGCATTTTGTTCATATCATTCATATATACACAAGAAAATTTCACCAAACAGCTGAAATTAACACAATATATTTTAACTATATAGTGTCATATTAGCAAAAGTGAGACATTCTATCTTCTTTTCTGACTGAAATTACAATATATATATATATATATATATATATATATATATATATATATATATATATAATAAAACAG
>JAOUZG010041477.1:8720697-8801399 GCA_026289955.1 Argiope argentata
TATAAAAAATATAAAGGCAGAACAAAATTACCAAATATCCAAACAAATGTTGGTTTGTGTGATGTTATGGCATCAGAACTAGATTGAATCAGAGATATGGCAAAATAAAAAAACTCAATGAAATAACGAGGAATAAAATATTAATTCTCAATTGAATAAAACATAACAATAGAAGATAAAAAGAAATAAAAATCAATAAAGGCGAGAAAAAATAATAATCAGATATTAATGAAAGTGAAATAGAGTTTAAAAATTTTACTTTAAAATGAGAGTTTTTGAAAATTAAAAATGACAATAACGTCAAAAACGAAAAGGCTAATAAATTAACATTTTTAGAAAATTAAAAAAAAAAAACTTTTAATTTATTAAACAAAGGCTACTTACATATAAATGAACTTTTTTTTAAAGTTTTAATTTTTTTTGACAGGAATGATTAATAGGATCCACAAATTAGGAATAAAAATATTTGCATAAAATATATTTATAAAGCCACAAAAATAAATTAAATGAATTTAAGTTCAAAAACATATTAAAATAAAGCTTGGCAAGAAAAACACACCCCTCTACAAAATTTAAGTGTAGATTCTTTCCGATTTGACTTGTATATGTAAAATTTACCCATCACTTAAAAAAATTCTTTGATTAATAAGTAAAACCCATTTACCTTTATTGCCATTAATTCTTGCATGAGGACGGCATTCTCCAGATCTAATTTTTGAGCATCAATAATTGTCGGTGGCTCTTTACTCGTTGGATCCACATACACACTTTCTAATTCCACCACAGTTGTGCGAACAGCTGCTCTGTCATTCTTCAATTGTGTGATATAATCGCGCAATCTACGTTCATCTACTTTGGTAAATTCACCATCACAACTACTGGAGACAGAACTGGAAGTACTAAAAAAACAAATATATAAATATTAAAATTTAAATTATTTATATTTGAAAAATTACTGGTATTTCATACTAAAACATAACTAACACAAGGAGACTAGATTAACATTTTGACCCCTTTCTCTCTTTAATTGGAAAAAATATAAATTGATCTATCGATTATGCAGTTAAAGTAGAAAAAACTTTTATGTTTCCAGTGTATTTGCTAAAGTGTGGTGAGATGTAAAGGCAGTTACGATATGTTTATTTACTAAAAAAAGTGTTTAATCTATGTCTTAAAGACCATGTTTTATTCTACCATCATGAAAACACTGATTCTCACATCTTCTTACTAACAACCTGTAATAGTTTCAATTTGACCAAATTTTGGTTTCATCTTTTTGCTTCTTATATACACACATATTTTAATAACCCATACTTATTTCTATATTTATATCTGTATCTACAAGCTTTATATCAAGCCTTAGATATTTAAATGTACATGCATGCATTTTCAACGATATTTAATTGAATAGTGAAAATGATCTCTTCAATAAAAATAAGTAACTTTGTAATTTGCCCCAAAGCTTGAAAAAAAGTAAGAAAAAGACAAAATTTGCTATTATATGTCTTATAAATGAAAGTAAATATTCTCATAAAATACAATAATAATTCCTGAAGAAAATTAACGAAGTTTTCTCATGGAGATCAAAATCGCCCCATGGTAAACCTACCATTAACAATTTCTTTAAAAAAACATTCCAATAATATGTAAAAAAATAAAATAATTCAATCCCTTCTTGGGAATTACTTTTAAGAGAGGCATAATTTCTAAAAAAATATTTGACTTTTGTTTTAGAACTTGTATTTTGTATTTGATTTATTATTCAAAATGATTTTTATAAAAGTCATTTGCTAATAAAAGATATCAGATTAATTTTTAAGAACTGAAGCAAATCAGCAACTAAACATAACATACATACACACACATATAAAATAACATATAATAATGTTGTGTTTGAAGCAGAAGGTAGAGTTGTGGCCAAAATCAGGGAGAAGACAAGTTGTGTTTCAAAGTTCATTTTATTCCATCTAGAGAGGCAGGCGCTATGTACAAGAAGCACAGACATAAACATATAAATTTAAAAAAAGTTTAAAGAGGAACAAAATCATTTATCCCTGGAATTATATACCATGAGATTCTTGTAAATGTGGCACATGTCAAATTTTGAAAGGAGTTCTCACACATGTTAATCTTGACAAGAGAAGCATATTAAGACCTTAAGAATATGTTTACATTAGCGATTTACTTTCCCTTTATTCAGCATTGTAATTGTGTGCTGTGTAATAGTGTAATTGATGATGCAGTATGTTTCCAAAGCTTCAGTTGATTGAATTAAATAAAAAAATTGAAATGGGATCAGGATATAAAATAATTTTTTAGAATGACTTTAATACAAGTTGAATTATGATAAAAAATTAAGAAATTAATTAAAATTAAAATAGATTTTAAAATATCATTGTATGTATACATTTATTCATCTTATTATTTTTCCAACAGTAGATACAAAATTCTGGTTACTGAAAACATATTATAAAATACTTATCTTTATTATATATAAAATCACAATCTATCTATACAATTTTGATTCCCTTCCTTTTTCTTCTTATTTTTATAAACACTATACTTTTATTTATTCTTAAAAATTATCGATTAATTTTATTCTTGAATTTAAAAGCTTTATAAACAAATACAGGTTTAAGAATAAAATCTCTTGAATTTCAAATAATAATTATAACTCTAAAAGAGATACAGGTATTATATTTATATTCTCAATGCAAAAGATTTTCAAAAATATTATTGGCCTTCAAAAAGATATAAGATATAAAATTAATTAATTTGATGCAGTTAAAAGGACATGCAACACTATGAATAGTTAACATTGATGATCTAATGTTTAGAAAAGGGAAAAATGATATTTAATATAAACACATGAATTTCCCAACACTGGATTATTTTCAGTATTTCTAAACACTAGCAATCAGACACAAATATTTTTGAAATGGAAAAAAAGTATATGTAATACAATAACTGAATAATATTGTTCAATACTACCATAATTCATACAAATCTATCTGCTTATCTAAACAATCCATATAATTCATTTGAATTACTCTCTACTAATAATAAAGGTGAATGTGTATGAATGTTTATACACGATAATAAGCAGAATTAATTAAAAAATTAAGGAAGATACAGGGTATATTTCTATAATAACTCCAGAAAATATTGTTGCACAAAATCTATTCTTACTTCATTAAATTTTTTTTTAAAAAAAAAGACTTTTTATTGACACTAACTTATTTGATATGCAATTTTGTTCTTTAATAAATTTTTTAAAATGCATAATTTTCAAAAAGTAATTTATTGCATTTTCATTGTTGCCAAAAATTACAACAAAATCAAATTGCTTTCATTGATTGTACCAAGCATTTAATTGTATGATTTCTTTTCACTGATGTAAGTTAAGGAAGAAAGATTTTGCTAATTATTTGCACAGTTTAAATAAAAAATTTACTACAGGATTCTACTTTATTAAAAAGATTCATGAATGTAATAAACCGAACAAATGTAAAGATAATTTATGACAAATAAAAATGCCTGTTATAGTTTTTTTTTAATGAAAGTATATCAATGTATCGAATACTTGAATTGGATTTCCAACCATATACGTATAAGAATATTATACAACAATTTATCACAAAAAATCTTAATTTATTTTATTTATTAAATATTTATCTGAGAAGTTCAATGGCTTCAACTCCTATGGCTATACAGTCATACTGATATTGAGTTAGATTTTATTATATTGTCCTATGTTATTTTTACTAATCATTTTAACTTTTTATACTTTCTTTTTCTTTGTTACCTCAAAATTTGAATTAACACAGCTGTATATGTAAATCTACAATAATAACAACACATTTTGATATTTTGGGATTAGGCTGACAAATTCTATAGATACTTCATGAAATAGGAAATTTTGAGCTGGTAAAAATTCATGTTTTATTTGAAAAGTGCAATTGATCTGGATCAGCAGTTAGTTGCCCACTAAAACATTCAAGTTGAAGAGTTATCTAAATACGACCAATTGGCAGATTCATGGCCTTTTTGTAGCCCTTTCTCTTCTTTTAAATTAAGAGTGCATATCAAACATGAATTAACACTTCATAACTAACATTTTGACACATAGTAAGTTTGTAAGATGAATCAATAGCTAACAAATAAATTATTATTCAAAGAATATAGCTTGTTACAATTATCTGACAAAAAACATGGGCAGCACAGTTTTAAATAAATTTTTCATCATCGATGAATTGACATTACTTTCTTCCCAGTCAAAATGATGTAATGAAAAATGATTTCCCAAGAAATAAAAATTAATAAGCATAGTCACCTTGTTGTATGACTGTGTGAAGAGAGATCTTCCCAAGGGCTGATATGACAACCACCCATTCTACAGGAAACACCGTAGCTTCTATCAAGCTTCTGTAGGAAATGCCTTGCCATGTTCTCAGCTTGTTTTCTGTTTTCTTGCGATTCTTTCAAGAGTTCCATGATTTTTTCTTGATTTTCATCATCAGATTTGACTGTGAATAATTAAAAAAGTACAGATTAAATACATTATATTCAGATAGAGAATTTGAAAAAAATGATATATATTTCCTATAGCTATCAAATAAAATATTATAAACTACCTTACAATGGATTACTTTCAATTGCTTTTTAGATTCCACATTACCAAATCTTTTGCAACTGAGCAACTTTTTATTTCTACATAAAGTTCAATATCATTATAATCTGTATGAACTTTTTTTCCTCGGGAAATTCATACAGAACAATTTAGTTAGCTAAAAGATTAAATTGTCATTACACTAAAAAAAAAAGAGAATTTTTATAAAGCTATTACACTTTATTCTTCATTAATAAATATGAAAAGTATCAAAAGGAAATCAACTAAAGAATTTATTATAAAATTTTCTTTTTATATAGGTCACATTCTATAATATGCTATTTGAAAGGAAAACTTGTTCTGCCTTTTAAAAATTTCAATGTAGTTGATTGTTTCACTAAGTGTGAAAGAAAATTTCGATTTTTTGCCTGGTCAATAAAATTTCTATGTTTTTCATTCTAAATTTTATTTAATTATTTAATATTGATCACCAATATAAAATAATGATGACATATAAATGTGTATATATGTTCAGTAAATTTTTCATTTTTTGTTTCTTATATTAAAAGAAATTCTATCAATGAGATTATGCATATAAATATACTCTCATTTTGATATACAAGGTGTCAATAATTAAACCTTACTTTAAAGTTATTTACAAATAAATATTGTTCAGAAAGCTATGAAATTTTGCATAGGGCATAAAGAAAGGAGGGGAATTTGTTTGAGCGAATAAATAAACAAATAAAAAAAAATTCAAAATTTCGCCACCAGGGGCAGTTTAAAAAATTAATTACGCATTTAGTATATTTTTGGCAACTTTAATTACAACCAAAAACTGTTCAAGATGACGGCCATCATTTTCCGCTACCATCTGTAAAATCCACAGTTGACCACAGCAAACACGTCAATGCCTTTCGAGCAAAATTTTCATGCAAGACGCGCTCTTCCACACATTAGCCATTGTGTAAAGGAAGTTCTCCACAAGCATTTTACAGAAAAACTTGTCAGCAGTCGTCACTTTCGTGATCTGTGGCCTCCCCGGTGTCCAGACCTAAATCGATGTGACTTTTGGATTTGGGGACATTTAAAACATATGGTAAGTCGTGATAATCCAAAACCTTTAGCTGATTTAAAAAGCAGTATCTCACAGATGGCTCTTAGTATTTTCCAGAACACACTACGGTCAATTGTGGAACATGCTGTCAAACCATTTCAAGATTCACAGATGGTAGCGAGAAAAGATGGCTTGTTGAACTTGTTTTGTTGTAACTAAATCTGGCAAAAATATACTAAATGTATAATGCATTTGAAAAACTGCGCCTAATGACGAGCTTTTGAATTTTTTTAAAAAAATTTTCTCAAACAAATTTTTATCCCTTCATTATGTCCTGTACAAAATTTCGTAACTTTCTGAACAATAGTTTCGCCTGAAGACAACTAAAAGGGTCGTTTGATTATGGACACCCTGCATATTTATCTATCTATATTTCAAAATCTGTCTAAATATCAAAGATAATCAATTTGAAATCAGTCAACTAAACATCAAAAACAGTCATTCGAATAGCTTTATTAGAATAATATTTTGAAGTTACACAAGGTATTTTGGGAAGCAGGATGCAATTTTATATCAACCTATTCTCTGAATTTTCACACCATAGATCCACAAAATCTAGAATAAATTGAAATGAATGATGCTGGATAAGAAGAGAGTTTTTAAAGGGAATGCAGTTTTAGTAAAATATAAAACTCGGTTTAACGGAAGACAAAAGAGGACAGTTGTAATAACGAAATATAATTTTGAAGAACATTGATGGTATGTTAATAATCCATGACTATTTTTAAGAAATCCACAGCCATAGCCTCAACAGGAAATGGAAATTGTTGAAAGAAAAATATATATATATTAATATATTTTAAGCATTTGAAATGTAGATATTTTCAAAAAAGACCCTAATTCCATTTTTGTTTTTGTTTTTTTTGGATTTATGGTTTTCATGTTACACAGTGGATAAAGATTCTAAACGCTATACTAATTGGATGTTGAAGGGCATAGGAAAACCAATGACCTACATGGTCTAGCAGTTAAAATAAATGTTTAGGTCTTTGAATATAAATAATGGGGAAAAATGCATAAACATTAAAGATGTAATTAACTTGAACTTGTGGCACACATATATTTGCATATACAAACATACATTAAACAAAACATGAATAAAAAATTAGTTGATAATTTATTTATTCATTTTTAAAGATCAAAGGAATGAAAAAATTCTACGAGAAACTAAATTAAAGTCCTAGGAAGAAAAAAACTTAATAGAATCCAATATAAACCAATTACACTATACTAAATTAAATTAAAAAATACTGAGATATTAGTCACCATCCAAATGATTTGCTGCAAAAGCATATATGTTGCATAAGTGTAGTCTTTTTCTATTCTTGTGTCTGAATTCCTAAATTGAATTCCAGTTTGAATTTCATCAGGTTGGATGCATTTATAACGGCAGGAAAATTCATAAAATACCCAGAAATTTTTTTTGGTTCAAAATTCAACCAAATATTTCCAACCAGTTTTTTTTCCGATTTAATTCTATGAAAGTCTGAAAAGGCAAAGAATATACATTCTTTTTCACAATAGTAAGGTGCTCACCTAGGCCCACAGCTCTGCAATTGGCACGTATCTGATCTTGTTCCGACTCCAGCAAAGCCAGCAGCACTTCGAAGGTCTCAATCGCCTGATCACTGTAGGACAGGGCCAACTGGAGGGCAGTATTGTTCGACTCATACTTTCCGATGAGGACGCTGAGTCTGTCACACTGCCCTTTGCTCTCCTCCAGAGTCAGACTGAGAAGGTCATTCTGGGACTTCAGGTGCTCGATGCGGCTGTTCAGGCGCTCCATCTCCACTTCGAATTCCCGAATTTTGTTCTCCGGGACAGGGGAGCCCGTCGAGAACAAGGTTTGGAAAATTTCCTGAGCATGGGACTCTTCGTGAACGTTCTGAGCGAGATGCTCTGCCATTTTGGTGGTTGATAGCTAGAATTTAAATTAAACGGTTTAGTTGAAATCGCATAATTATAAAGATACAACAAGAACAGTTAAATAAAGGAATCTGACTAATTTTAACGGTTTAATTCCGAGTTTATCGGTAGCTACTAATTTATTTTATTTATCTACAAGTCACAACTAAAAATAGATTTTTTTTACTTAGTTGATTACGTTTTCAATTTTTATTTTCAACGATTGCAAGTGAATAATTTTTCAATGCCCTTGATCCATTCAAGGGCTTTACTGATGTACAAGAACAAGATCTATCAATTTTTAAAAAATAAAATTTCAATAAATCTTAATGAGAAATATTGCCATAAATTGTGATTTTAGGCACACAATCCAATTTCGAAAAGAAAGAAGAGAGAGAGAAATTCGATCTTGGGAAAAATTATTTATGATTATTTAATATATTGAGGTCTTATAAGTTTGGAACATATAATATTCAAGATATTAAGAAATTTTGTTATCTCCAACACATAATACCATAAATAAAATTTCTGATTTCCTTTCAGAAATTTTCTTTTATTTTTGTACCTATCCTTTAAACTATTGATTTTTTGGGAATGACTTAAGTTTCCAACAGCCCAAAACAGCTACAGAATATATGGCGATTTTGAATGTAGTATGCTCACAGACATTATTACTGCGATTGCGCAAGCGGTGAGAAGGTTCAGAAAATGAGCTCACCCCGAGACTCGAAATCTCTGAGCCGAGTATGTGTCGATCCCCACTCTCCACCTTCTTCAGTCTCACCCGCTCGGCCATTTTGGCGATAGGAACATCTTCCCTGGACGTCGGCGTCCTCTCCCCGGTTGTCGGATTGATGTGGGGGCTCTTGCTCCGGGTCGGAGAGCTGCCCGTCTGGGAACCTTGAGAACTCTGGGATTGGAGACTAGCAAGTTTAGACTGCATTTCTCGAATCTGAAAAACAAAGCCGCTTATAAAACATAGAAAAAAAAAATATTGTTGTCGTTTCTAATGACACTTGCCATGGACAAGCTCGCTAGCATAGTCAGCGATTTTAAGCCGAGGGTGCATCTCTTGTTTCAAGCAGCGCCAACTAGGGCCAAGAGTGCATCTTATTTACTCACGCATCACAGTCGCTTGCACAGCCCCCTTTTATAGGAATGGGGCACATCTCACACATAATTCTTCGGACTTTCTTCCTCTAGAACAGAGGAAGAATGTCCGAATTGGGACTCGAACCCAGTACGCCCAAATCAAGGAGAAGACGCGTTACCTCTTTGTTAGGACGTCAGCAGAAAATTCTTTTAAATAAATCGAATGAGAAGAGAGTAATTTTTGTACATCAGGCAGAAGTTAAAATGAGAGGAAACTTAAGGATCTCTCTCAAAAAACTTAAGCTAGTCGTAATAATTGAATACTCATTTTAAATTCATTCATATCTGATGCACCCAGGCTTTTCTTTTAAGCAAACTTTATTTCGAATTCTAAAGTGAAAATATGAATTTAAGAAACACCTTTTATATTTCTATAAACTCATAAATCTGACATTTCACTAGAAACAACAAAATTATTTCAATTCTTTTAACTTCCTGGTTTTGATTGTAGAAGTCCATGGCTGTTGGTGGGTTCAAATCAGTGAAGAAAATTTCAGTTAAATGTAAAAAAATGCAAAGTTTTGAAGCATTTACGATGGATCTAGTCATACTTTAACGTAATCAGAATACGAAATGAAATCCACCTCTTCTAGCATAACGCATACTAACAGTAGGATGCTACATTATTCATGTCAAATTTAATGTGCATTAGCCAACAGACAATTTCTGTAAGGATTGGGCTTCGAACTTCAAGTGCCTTGATTCCGATCTTACCACCAAATTACAAAGACCTAATCCAATGACGAGAATGACACAGGGACGGCAATCTAAACCCGTGCCAAACCAATGCTTCGATGTCTAATTTAAGACAACAGTTTTAAAGCACACATGGACCACAGATATTTGATTCCATCATTTCGAATCCACAATGCTTCCATCTCAAGAAGAAATTTCCCCATCAGGTTTTAAATATCTAGCAATTTTTAACATAAATAGTTGCCTTATCAGAGACTGACTTAACTTAATCGAGGTTCGGGTCAAAACTTCTTTGCCCCCCCCCCCCTGCTTCACTACATCAGTAAGAAGAAACGTGCATAAAACGTGTCTATGGTATTTTTCGTTAATTAATTTAAAATGCTATTTAAATTTAAAACTAAAAATATTTTTTCTTAACAAAGCACCCCATTTAACCTTTGAATTTAGAATGAAATCAGACAAAATGCTAAGGCAAGTTTTATATTAGAATGCTTTTTACAACTATTCTAAATATCTGTTTATAAGAAGAACTATTAAATCTCATACTCTAGATATTAGAAAATTTTTATATATTTTATTTAAATATTTTGTTTAAAAAGTTCATTAAAGAAAGAAACGTAAAATAAATAGATTTGATTTAGTGGCCCGCTATGATATGGGGTCCCGGGGAAACTGCCCCAAATGCCCCTGTCTTAGTCAGGCTCCGTGCCTTACACAACGCAAGTTGTTATATTACTAGCAATAAGTACAGCTTGAAGCGAACGAAAAATGCATAGAAAAAAAAAGTGCAGCGAAAAGTACTCAACTCTGCGAAATTTCACCAATTTGATACAAAGTTGAATAAAATAAAATTACTGCATAGTAATTAAACGAGACCTCACTCATTTGTATAATACGCAGGGCTACTCACCCTCCTCGAAAACCTGTCCCTTTCTTCCCGACAGCTGGAAAGCGCCGCCCTCGTGCGGTTCAGCTCGTTTTCCTGTCTTCCGAGCTGTTCCTGCAGCGCCGCATTCTCAGCTCTCAGCACAATCACCTCCTCCTGCAGCTGCGAGATCTGAAGACTGTGGCATGAGGTGGCCCGGTTCTCCTTGAAACCTTCCATCTCGCGATCCCGACCGTTCTGAGGATCGAAAGAGCTCCTGTCAGACATCTCATTTCTTGCAACGACTAAATAGAAAGTGAGCAAGAAGCAAGATACATACTTGAAGGGGTCGGTCTTCAGAGCTTTCGTTGTCCCCGAGACCGCTGCTCGCCTCTTCCCCTTCTTGGAGAATCGTCCGAGAAATCTCATGCCGAGAATCTTCCTCGCCGCCATACCTGGAAAGTTCTGAAAAGGCAAATTCAACAATGAGATTCCGTCATAAGTCTACCAATTAGTTCATAACAGACTCTCCAACCAGCCCGAAGGCACACGGAGTAAACCGTAAAACTGAATGACCGGACATCCGCAACTGCAACACTGGCGGGAATTTCGATTGAGTCCTAAGGGTCATCACCGACCACGGTACTACACTTCCCGTAGGAAGTACGTCCCGTCATAGATAAGAGATAGCTTCCCCCCATTTGTATACCCATGAGGGTGGAGAAATCGAGCCTCATGCTGGAAGCGTCTCATCTTCATTTCGAGGTATCCCTTATGGGGGGATTGAGTCTTCCAATAAAGTAAAACTTTACGACACACATTTCATTTTTCTTATGTATATCAAATGTTGACGAGTCATCAGCCTCCTCTCTAATCCAGCCGACACAAGATATTCAGTCAAAACAAAACAATCAATATATGGCGAGATATCACGTTTGTGGCGCATAAAAATTGAACGAAAACATAGTTTGTAAGAAAATTGCGATATAAAAAATATGAAGCAATATTCACTGCATGTAGCATGCGCTCTACCGGTAACAAAGCAGCACACGTAATAATTATGGGAGAATAAAACAGGCATACTTATTTAATTGTAACATTACAGCACGATTCAAAGGTTTAAATTTTTACAGCTCATAAATCAGAATCAAAGACACGTGCCTGCCGTAATAAAAGAATGTTACGATTAAAAATCAACGGATTCTAGATGAAGTGTTTATAATCAAGGAACCAAATATTTTAAATAATAATTTCTTATAAATATGGTCGCATATAATGGGCTATATAAAATAAGTGAAAACAAATTAAATGAAAAAAGCAATTTTTCTACCTAATTTTTACTTTCCAAAGAAATTTTTTTCGTGCTGTTTATTTACTGACACGCAAGTTATTACGATTACAAGTAACAATAAACTTAAAATAAAACATCAAACTAACACAGCAACCTAACAGGCATATAAAAAACAATTTTTAAATTTTTAGACAGTATGAAAATCATTTTCATCAGGGCTTCCAAAATAAACATAAAAGTATTAAAATTTAAAAAAGAAAGAAATAAAAGAATTAATGATTTGAAGGGGGTGGGACTTTCAAACAGATTAAGGTCCATTCACATATTTCAATACAAATGCTCACCTCTTTCGCTGCAGGATTCTGTAATGTTGTTGTCATTACTCGTACAGTGACTTTGTGTCTCACTTTGCCTGGATTCTTCGCCTGATTGTTGACTGCACTCGTCCTCCTCCCTGAAAACTCAAACAAATCAATTACACATTCCCAACGAACTGATTTCATTTGTGAAAAAATCAAATTGAAATAGCGAGTAAAAGTATTTTCAGGGAAATCCCCGGTGACAAAATCTATGCTACTATTATAATATATTATTTAAATTCTTTTAAAATGTTAAGGCAATTTACAATAACTACAAATATATGAGAAAATATGTGAAACAATGTTTTTTAATACAAATGTTTTTTTAATTTTATATTTTAGCTAATATCTTTTCTAAGACTTTTTAAAAAAAATGTTTTATTTTCTTTCTAGTACATGAGGTATATAAAATAAAACTAATAATAGACAGAAAAGTCCGATCACAAGATTTTGAAGAATGAACTTGTTTACAAGTCTTTGTCTCCAGAACCGAGCGTGAGTGCGTGAAGAATTATCCATTTCTGTGAAAATAAAAGAGGATGGTCTCTCCAAAGCTTCTTTCGGAGTAACTTACTTCCCAAACAGCATTATCCATATCCGTTTTAGATTTATTAATAATTTATTCTCAAAATATACTGGTCATAGAAAATACTAAATTTAAAATTCATATATGACCGTTCAACAATATGAAACTGCTTAATATTTATAATTGTAATTATATTATTACAAATAATAACATATTTATTCATTACTATTACATTGTTATTTTTAATACAGTTACATTTAAACAAAGTTTAGTTTTTAAAATTAAAAGTTCGCTGACTCTAGAAGTTTCTTTTGCAAGCTCGCCTTCAATATCTTTTGCACATTTTGTGAATGCTGAACGAAGAGGCGTTCTCTGTATTTGTAACTGCGCCACATCCATTTTTCCTTCAGGCTCGAAAAGGTTTTCAAACACTAACTGAAACCAAAACCTTGCCCCACGTTGGGCGCCAAAAATTATGTAGCGTAGTTAAGCTGCATATAATAATTATTACTATGGGCTGCCATCTACCCGATGTCGGGTTTTGGCTAAAAAGGAGCTATAAACTGAATAGGCAAAGGATGTGGCACACAAAGACTTTTATTCCAAAAAAACACGGACAAACACAAAAGTTACACAGAAAGGTGTTAAAAGAGAAACACACGACTGACTAAATGCAGAACTCAACAGTTGACGTCAGTTCAGGTTAGCTCTGATTGGTTGGGTGAGGCGCTGCCATTCGCAACAATCATATTATACCATGAGATAAATAACAATTTAAAATAATTTTTAGCATTTCTATCTCATTTTTGAGCTTTTAAAAGAAAAACTACAAAGTCATTTGAAAAATAAACAAGTAAATAATAAGCATTTGAAGCATTTCACATTTCAAATGAAAAGTATTTTTCTGTAATCTCTTGGCACTTTACACTGAACTTTATTTATAAACAGAAATGTTAGTTGAAATTTCTTTTAGCATACTGTGACAACTTTTAAATTTAAGAATAAAAAGATTACAATCGATTTTATATCAGTGTTTGCACTAATTGTGGCTCAATAACCGATTTGTAAATTTTTAGAGTTAAGAAAATAATTCTAGTCGAAAATTTGCTTTATACGATTAAAAGAATTCTAGTTATAGGATATGTTGTTTCAAATAATAAATGTATTACAAAAAATTAGGTTATTCACAGTTTTATACAGTCTTCTGGTACTGTTTATTATATTTATGAAAATAAATTTGATATACTATTATTTAGAAAAAAAAATGACATTCTACAACGACCAAAACGGACCAAGTTATGAAGCTTTGGATTTCAATATTTTAGACAAATAATTCGTCTTCTTCATAAAATGGAGTCTGTTTATTTGATTATCTTCTTTGAGGTAGGCGTTGAAATGGATCAAAATAGCAATATTCGAAGCTGAAGTTTTTTTTTGTTTGTTTAAAATGTGCATAATAATGCATAGTAATCTTAAATTTAAAAATTTTTACAGGTTCATTTACTCACTGAAACGATATAAAAATTACTTTTTTGCACCATTTAAAGAAATGTTATTTAATTATTCTATGTCCATCGGCTTATAAATGATAATATGGGCAAAATTGGAGAAGTTGCTTTCGATGGATCGAAACAAAAAAAAAGTATGAACACAGCATTAAGAGTGGTAGAACAAGGCTAAAGAAACAGTAATAGTGAAGAAATCAGTTATAAAATGTAAAAAATACTAAGCAAGAAAAAAAATTATTCACGGATATTCACGAGAAATAATGTTTATTTTAAAAAGAATTATTTAAATGAATAACCATCAACCAAATGCATTCCATGCATCACATTGGCGACGGAGTAACATTGGACGATAGCAACTCCTCTTTTGGAGCAACAACATTAATTCTGGCAATTAAAATGACTTTCCATGACAAGCTGCTATTAAAGTTCATAGTTGCCTTCTAAAATAATATTGAACAGAAATGTGTTTCAACAAGTTATCAACTTATTAACCTTCAAATATCACCACAAGGCTTCTTTTTATATCGTGTTTCTGTCGTGAAAATTACAGCTGACAGTCGATGAAAGCAGCTTTAATAAAATTATTGCTCATATATTTAACAGATTATATATGTGCATGCCAGAGTATATTACTTGCTTGTTTGTTTGTTTAGACGCAGACATAGAAAATTATGCCTGTCTGTGGAGGAACAACCAGACGAATGAAATAAAGTATTTGGTCTTCATATTAAAATTGTAAATAAATATGAACTTTTGCATCCCTTTGTTTAAAGGGGAAAAATTCTCTTTGTTATACAATGAAGCAAGGCAAGATTAAAGTCTTCTAAAACGCTTTGGGCAATGCAAATCTCAGGGCCATTTTTCTCCTCCAAATTTTAAAAAAGTATCAGATTTTTTTTCGATCCTAATTTTATCTAATTAGTTAGAAGAAGTACATTTTTAAAAACTGAAATAGGAAAACACTAATTTTAAATCACTGTCTGTAAAATTGGTTTTAATATATTAAGTATAAAAATATACGACCAAAATATAAAAACAATTTTAAACAAAATAGTAAAAGAAAGAAACAAGAAAAACACTTCTAAATAGTATTGATAACATAATCGATAATTTTTTAAAACATATTTTTTATAGTTATAAAATAACATAAAACTTGTAAATGCTAATTAATTGGGAATGTCACTAAAATAATGTTCCAAAACTCCAAAATAAATTAAAACAATAATTAATTTGAAATTTAATAAGTTTGATTCCCTAGTCTTTATGCTTGAATAAAACATACAATTTAATCATTTTCAAGAAAACACACACACAAAATAATGAGAGTTTAGGGTCGACATGCAATTGCTTCCCTTGCCTATTTAATAATTTAAGTTTGTAACGCAGCCAAACACAAAATATATGGCATCATGACAGTGAATGACAAAGTGTAGACTCGAAAAAAAAAATCTTAAGTAAAGAAAAAAAAATGTATTTGTGAGTAATAAAAATACCACTGGCATCACTATAGTAGGCAATCGAACCCACTTGTCCGATTGCAGCGAGAACTCACTTTATCACATTCGCCCTCTGAGCCTCTAGTTTTTTGGTGAGCTCGGCAATGACGCTGTGCAGTTCGGTCAGCCTCTCCTCGTACCTCTGGGCCTGCTGGTCCAGCCGCTCCTCCTGCTCACGGACCAGCCGCAACCGATCGAGCTGCGGCGGAAGAGAGAAACAAATCATTAGTGTGAAAAGGAATTTGCTCGGGCAATCTGATGTGTCTAATAGGTTTGAAATTGAAATCTAGTTGACGAAAGTACAATCGAAATTAATGATTGCATAATTGCGCTAAGTTTATGAAAGAATAATGACGGTAATTACAGAGTATTTTTTATCATTAAAGTTAATATAGTCCGTGGGTAAATGATATGCAAACTTTGTGAACAATATATACCAACAACTTAACAAAAAAAAAAATCTTTACAATGTGTTAGTAGTGAACTAATAAATTTTATAGATTCGCGATAATGCAATTTAAGCACATGAAACCATTGTAACTACTGCATTATAGCGCATAGCGACATGGACAATCATAACAGATTAAGCCAATCCGCTGTAAGGAATGTGAATAATTTGAAAGAACCTCCACGATAGCGTTAACAGGAGTTCAGTTTAATTATATTAAATCCCGTTTTAACGTAACGCTAGAACTATTTTGGGACGGACTTCGCAATTTTGAAATACGGTCAGATGACGAGGATGAAGTCTGAACTGGAAACCCAATTCATACTTCCCCACCACATCAGCGAGATGACGTTTCGCCCCAACGGATTTAGCGTTAACCCGTTTACATGACGATTCGGTTCTTGAACCTAAAGCCCTCCGCTTCCTAGCCAATAACTTACCATCAGACCACCGCGGTTCTCGCATTAGCAGGAACTAAGGTTCAATGCTATGGACCATCACAGGTCATAATACAACTCCTCTTGTAGGCGGAAAGTACCATCATCGGTACGGGGCATTCATTCCACGACATCCCGTACCCACAAAATTGACAAAAATTGGCAGCATTCAGGAAGCTTCTCATTCACACGTCTAAGGTATCCCTTGAGAGGGAGGTTTAGAGATTCGGAGTATTAATACGAGATCTGAAACCTTCCCAAGGCAAAGTCAAATGTGAAAGGATGAGGCATCGTAAAGCATCCCACATTCGGTAAAAAAAAAAAAAAAAAACTCTAAAAAGAAAATTATAGGCCATTAAAAGACTCGTTTACACTGTTACAAACTTTGTTAATCTTTCTGTAATTATTTGCATTCATCTTGAAATATCTTAGACAATAAGACGTATTTTAGTAAAAAGGGTATTTCCAGTGATTTGACGACTTGGCGGCATTTAAGCACAATCCTTGGCGACTTGGCAAAAATAGATAGTTCTGGAAAATTCCATCAACTAAGCTCTAGGACCATTACTAAGAGAGATAGCCTAGAACCTTCCAGAATCTTGGCGCAAGTCTTAGATTTTCACGCCAAGTCAGGTATAGATTTCACCGCCCGATCAACCATGATGACTAGAGAGTAGTGAAGACTTGAGTGTTAGTCTAGCGCACAGAAGCAGTTATCTGTCTGCTACATTAGAGACCCCTGTATTTGGATCCTTTTGTATCAGCTGATTTGGAGCTGCGTAATTGAGGCTCTTAACTGCTGTAATTTTGTAATTTCCTGCATCTTGTAGAGATTTCTACGAATAAAAGTCATGATTTTCGTGAGACTGTTTTATTAACTATCAATCTACATGAACCCCGAAGCGCGGTACAATACTAACGTCTTGCGGAATGCCAAAAAGCAGAAACAAACAGCAAATAAACAGAATCGAAGCAGAAAGCGACCTATAGTAAGAGGAATAGAGACGCTTTAGGCAACACTCTAAATTGGCATCATGAAGATAAAATATCAGTGCGGTTATGTCCTTTTTTAAAACTTCAAATATTACAAGAGAGCGGGGAAAAAAGCATGCTTTAGATGCTATTTATCGTTTCTAATGCATTGATTAGTAACTGGAGGCGAAATAATGATATTATTTTCTGGATGCCAATGCAGTCTTTGCTCTCTTGTACGCCATTGTTCATATTAAGCATGCAATAAAACATTGCGTACACTTTAAATTCAGCGTGTTTCAGAATGTACCCTACTAATTTCTGTCTAAGAGCGCACTATGAATGCAGTAAACTTATGGGCAAAAGCTGCGAACTTTTCTAAAACCATAACTTGAGGAAATTGGACTTAATGTTGTTGTACATCTTCTGCATCTTAGATCATGAATATCACAAATTGCATCACGCGCTACTCTAATACGTTACATATTGATATCCGTTGTGTAAATACCATATTGCATTGATTGTAACAGCAATTCAAATTCGAAAACAATATGCAAATATCATCTATTTAAGGATGCATGTAATATTTTTTTATATATACTTTTAAAGAAAAAAAAAGTCCATGCATGACTTAAGTATCCGAGCAAAAAATATGAAGGTATACAGGACGCCGCAAAAAATATGCAGTGACAATTGCATGAAAAAATGAATAACATATTCAATGTTTCATAGTTCCTTTCTCTTTCAATAGCTGCTTTCAACTAGTTTACCAAAATTAATCTCATGTTGTAAAGATTATTAAAGTTTCCACAGAAAGGAAACATCGTGAGATTCACATAGTGAACCAATCATCAGATATCCATAAATGTGAGTTCAATTCAACTCCCGCACCTTTCAGAATTCCATTAAAACAGGCATTTTCAATTAATTTATAACTCAAATTTATTAATTCATTTATTACAGAACCAATTAATGCAATATTTAAATTGAACAATAAAATTTAGATAGCTCATATTAGTTGTTTACGTAATGGTTATATAAAAGTGTGTGCATAATTACTTTGGGCATCATACGATTGAAAAAGAATGTGAAAAATTCATTACGATTGAGAATTTAACAAAATTATAATATAAATTTTAAAGAAAAACAGGACTGATTGAAATTGTATTGAGAAGAAAAACTGCGCAAATTCAAATTTCTTCTCCCTTTTTTATGAAATCAGTTTGTTAAATACAGATCTAACCAATCGAATTTTTATTATTTACCGGCCTGGATTTTAATTTTCACAATAAGCAAGTTCGTATTCTTTGTCCAATATTTACAAAGAATTCTTGTTGCCAACACACGAACAAGAAAAATCACCAAAACAAGTTGAAATGTTCTAATTTTAAAAAAGATCACTGAGCCTCAATTTAAGCCTCTATTCACAACTTCCAAGCATAGTATATATAAAAAAATTTTAGTAATAAGAATATCTCAATATAAGGATTTCGATCAGGTTCTATTCCTTTTTGAGCAGACGGCACATGATCACGGTTTTAGTGGCACGAATCTTAAAACTATTTCCCTGAAATCAAAAACTGAAAAACCTGATGTAATGAAGATAATATCAATTCATTTCCTTTACTTAAATAGCTTAAAACTAAAACTGACGAGCAACTTTTATCTAGTTTTTCTGCATTTATCCGTAATGAGAGAACTATTTAAATGAGTAAGACACGGTTACAGCTCGTCAAAGCACCTGCACTCAGCATGCTCGAAGCAACTTCCATCATGAAAACAAGATTCTCACCCCAATCACCACCTGCAGTCTCACTCAACTTTTAATGATTGATATGGTTCTATTAAAAAACGCTGCTTTTTAAATAATCCTTTTTTATTATTATTCCTAAATGTTCAGCATATTGAAAAATCGGTCAAATCAATCTTTGGGAACAACACGAAGAGTTCTCTGGAAACTTCATCTTTTAATAATTAATCAAATGATTGTTTCTCTTAAAGCAGGATGATGATACTTCCAATAATATTTTCACGACCTCCTTCGTCCACAAGTCCTAATCGTTTGATTGATATATTATTACTTTGGAACTTCCTTCTGCAGCTTAAAGAACATAAGAGAGTGCTTCAAATGAAGAAAACTTAAATCATTAAAATTAAAGGAATAGATGTTTACATTTCCATGGAGGAGGCAAGTAACATAAAGGGAAACACAAACAACAATTATTAAAATCCTCATAAGGTCATCGACATAAGGACAACATGAAATACTAGAAGAGTCTCTCAAATGCTATCACAAAGAATACCACACATAGAATTTCTTACGATGCTCTACTATTTAAAAATCCAAGAATTAAGATGTTATGACTTTTAGAAGAAACTGCAAGGATAGTTCCAAAAATCTGTAGAAGAAAAGCCGTAGCCTTTTAACTGGCATAACCTAATTTCAAGATTTCAACGGATTTTAGAGACATCACTTGACTGCTAATGCTACATAATTGGTTAAATATTTTTTTCAACTAATACAATAATTTTTTTACTAAAATTTTAATATACCAACAGAATAGGAAAGTTATTTTCTCAATGGGTACGTTTAATCATACTTCACCTCAGAGATAGCTATGCTTCGAAAAGAAAGGGAAAAAAAGATGAACTTTATAAAATAATGAATTCTTTTTAATATATACTAAATATCAAGTAAAATAAATATGATTTAAATAATAAAATGAATAAATCAATACAAAAAATGCTCGAGTTATTAAGAATATTGCAGAGATATTACATAAAAGAAAATGAATCGATCTCAAGAACTATAAAATACCGAAAACACAGAAATCGGCATTTTCGTGGATGAGTCATGTCTGTAGAGGCCTTATTACATGGCAAATTACCATCAACACTTTCGCAGACAATCTTCGTTTTATGCCTGCAAGCGACAGGTAAAGTAAGATGCTCAAGTGACGTTGATTTTGTGGTCGTTTCTCCACGAAAGTGTAGACGTGTATTTTGCCGTGTGATAAGGCCTTGAGGATGAAAAGTTCAATTACTAGATTTTCAAATCCAATCTCGCTTTTAATATTTATTTCTCGAAACGCCCAATTTCTATAAAGAATATATAGCCAATTAAAAAAAATCAATTAAGTAAGGAGATATTTGTGGACAATAAAAGGACACACTGTCATGAAAGTAGAAAGATATGAGTTATTTGACTTCGCAGCATCATGTAAATGTACAAGGCTAATTGAGTGTCTTACCTGCGTCTTATTGAGTTGCCTCTCTATAAGGTCTCTTTCTTGAGCCGTGTGCTGAATGATAGTTGTAAGCTCTGCTATTTTGCTCTTCAACGAATCGAGTTTCGCGAGGTGCAACTGGAAGAGAAGCAGAATACTCGTTAGAAATCACGATACGGATAAAAATGATATTTTCCAAATACATAATTTATAGTCATCTAATAACTTGCTAGGCAGTTTTATTTCTTTGCTTTCCATATACCAAAATTCAGCTTATTAGAATATCAATGATGTAGAATATACAGCCCAATCCCGAACAAAAAGGCCGGATATACCGAAGTCCATTTCTTTGTCCACTAATATACAGAAGTCAATTTTTACACCAGAACTCACAGTTATAATACGTATTTTCTTGCTTCTTATTGAATACTAAATCCTCCATTTATCTCAATATGAATGCAGCCGCGACCCGGGAAATCCTAGCAGTTGCTGGTAAGTTGTCCAGTTAAAACAGAAGGCTCTGTGCTGGCAGTTTATACATATTTATATACTACAGTGCACATTTATACATATTTATATACTGCACTGCACATTTCAAGAATTTATTAGAGAAAAAGTAAATTAAAGGATATAACGTGTTCACATTTTCACACAAATTCTGCAATCTTAAAAACAGGAAAAGTAAACAAAACGTCAATGTAAATTCTAGGTTGAATTCATAAGAAAATTGGCTCAATTGATTTTATTTTTCACTGATAAATGATTATACAGATATGAAAAGGTAAACCTAAGGTAAGAGTCAAAATTTAACAGTTTTTAGGATTTGAAAAAATCCTTAATAAAAGATTTAACAGACACCTTCCTCATGAAATTGCGATCAAAGAAAACAAGGCCGAATAGTTGCGAATAGGATACTCCTGGAGTTTATTGTAGTTACAAGATAAACGTATACAACATATATCATGTTACATATAATTGCTATTATTCCGGATCAACATTGGATTCTAAAATTCGTAATGGTGCATTTGAGAAATGCCATAAAAGTATTTACAAAATCAGAAAAAATGTGAGCAACGTAGGATATTAAATATACTGATGATAAAAAATTGATTACTCAGACAAAAATAAAAATTAAAAGTAATCGTAAATAATTCTATGATAATTCATATGATGAAAGTTTTTAAAACAAACAAACATATAATAATTTATAAAAAATATAAACGACAATATTTATCAAAAATATAACGATTATAGAAAATTTTTGATCATTTCTTTAAAAAGAATTTATCGATTCACAATTCTAAATAGATTCATTATTGACGTCAATAAAAACAGAAACTCTAAACTTTCCCTTCTCAAAAATAAATATATATTTTTAAACATTTACAAATATAAACATATTATTATACTTCATTAAAGGAATTTTCATGGGAAATTAGAAAGGAAAGACCCTTTATGTAATGAAAAATTAGAAGGGGGGGACTATAGTTCAATCTAAAAGACAAAAACATTTAAAAAGCATAAGATTGCTCTTAAAAAATAGATAAAAATTAAAAGCTTTTTTTAGAATGTTTTATCTTGTAAAATAAAGCAGTAAATTAGAATTCTTTTCACAAACATCACTGACTTAAAAAAAAATCGTCTGCCACATTAATTCTCATCGAACAAAGCGTTTTGATGAAGAGCAATTTCCAAAGCAATCTAATTTGCAATGCCCAACGCCGAACAACAGGAGGGAAAATTTAATGAGGAAGTGTTAGGAATTGGGAGGAGGGAGCTCTCCCCATTTCGCACGAAATAATATTCGGCTGGAGCGAATGAAATTTCATTATAGCAACCCTTCCGAGTTCAAGAATGGGAAGTGGAACCCAAAACGGCCGGATGTACGTCAGGGCACCTGATGCCTCGGCACATGCAAATCATCTCACGGTTTTCAGTAATGCACACCGTGCTCCGCTCTAAGTGTCGGAGGATTATGAATTCCTGCGCATAATCACAAGAGAGAGAGAGAAGGGAAAAAAATGGCAGATGTTGGTAAGTATGGGAAGGGGGACAAAACCACTAAAACGATTGATTAAAAAATGACGGTAAGCGATTTGGAAAGGAGAGAGATTAAAAAAGAAAATGGTTCAGTTTTAATGCAAAATATTTTTTAAACGATAATTTGTCAAATTTAATACTTCCAATAAGAATGAACGTCAAAACGAAGACTTTTAGTCATTTAAGTGAGTAATTTTCTCGATCTAAATATATGACTTCTAATTTAGAGAAAATTTTACGAAGATTTAACTGAGAATTCATGAGAATTTTGGATTTTATTTTATATCAAAATACATATACATTAAGAAAGGTTTTATTTTATTTTATTATTTGAAAAATGAGATTATTCGATGCACGAAGGATTAAAGTAATTCAGATCCAAGTTTTTATTTATAAATGTAAAAAAGTATCAAATAATGATAAGTGTCTAAAATATACGTGATTTCTAACACACACACACACACACACACACACACACACACACACACACACACACACACACACACACACACACACACACACACACACACACACACACACACACACACACACACCCACACACACACACACACACACACACACACACACACACACACACACACACACACACACACACACACACACACACACACACACACACACACACATTTTCATATTCATTTCATTCAAGATAATATTTCACTTATTAGTTATTATTCTGAATCATAAAAAGTATGGAACATCACAGAATCATGCTGTTGTTACATTTTATGGAAATAAAAATCTGACTTTTTAGACATTTAGAATAACCTTTTTAAAGAAATGATATTAAATCTGAGAAATTGGTAGGATATTTTATGTCATATTAACAACTGACAAGGACATGACATCTGTCATATGTGTTGTTGTTTTTTATGACACTTTTCAAGTCCCCTGTCAGCGATTTAAGCTGATTGAACGTCTCTTTTTTTTAGCAGCGCTAACTAGGGTCAAGAATACGACTCAGCTACACACACGTCTCAATCTTTTTTACGGGGCGGACTTCATTAATGCATTTCATTTATTTATCCACAGATCGTAATTTAGATCTGGAACTGAGAACGATCACCTCTGAACCAGTCCTCCTAGTGGTATTACTGTCGTCATGTAGGATTTCGTGACCACGACAGATTTTAACGGGCGCTAGCCGCCACATAGGCAGAGTCTTCGGTTGGCAGATTCGAATTCGCAAACCAAGGGATGAGAATCCCATGCTTTATCAACCAGGCTATCACGGCCCTTTGTCCTATGTTCGTTATTTAAATAAATTTTCACGAATGAAAGATGGTTATCAACAATAATTTGATGTCAAATATGAAAGAAAACAAGAGAAATAATGTAAGGGCAAAGAAAGAAAAAAGTTTGCTGATGAATAAATAGAGATGAAAGCGGTGGCAATACAGGAAGTAACTAATCTCGAATCATCAACAGTTAATTTTTTTTAACAAATTCGCATATTTTGATCAATTATAATATAGGATTCAGAATGGTGACCAATTATTCATAGAACTGAGGGACTGACAGAATTGAAAATGAACAAATGAGTGTGACAAGTTTGAGGAGCAACAAGTTAACTAAATCAAAATTTGTCTTGGCGTTTAATGATAGTTTACTATTTCGAGTTAGATAGAAAGTTAATCAACTAAATTTTATCGTTCAAGAAGACCCCCCCCCTCTCCGCCCCAGATAGCGTAAATACCAATCGAACTATTAGTTCTAACACATTTTAAAGTGCGTTTTTTAGATATTTCATTTTCCTGTCTAATAAAAATCAGTAATGCCTCTTTATTTCATTATCAATTATTCCTTAATGCTCAGTAAAATTGGGTCTAGAAAGATTACAAACTACATCAAATTGAAGGTACTGAATAATAACAAAAATTTACATGGTATATTCCCTGAAATAAAATAAATTTTACTGAAAAATAATAATAATGGAACTAACTCATTCTTGAATCTACTATAATTGATTTAACTTCAGGAAACAACAATAAGAAAAAGAAAAATGAAATCTACGACCGCAAATAGCAAGTTATCATGTGAGGACGTTATTATTTTTAAGTCATTATCTGTCTTAATTAATGCAATTCATTAAGTAATTTTAAACAGTTTGAAAAAGCAAAACTAATAAAAGCAAGTAACACTTTTAAAAACGCATCTGTTTTCAAAGAATGTATTACAATAACGCAATGCTGGTAAAAGCAGGCAAAACACATATGCGAGTAAAAGTTGTTGATGAATATTGCCATTTACGCTTTATGCATTGCCTACGCGATTTCGATCTTCAGTTATTCAAAAACCCTTAACGGAAACAACATCATGTCCTCATACGATAATTAAAAAAATCTACCAGTACTTTGGGGAAACTAAGAACAGGAAATAAAATAAATTCGGAGACAGTATTACTTTATTCCCAAGGATAATTTTTCCACGTTTTTAAATATATCCTCTTCAAACGATCTCCTTACTTCCAATACGAGCTTTCCATTTATTCCGTACTCTTAGGAGTCATTAGAAACCCGGCACAGCAATCATAAATGTCGCTGCAAATGAGTCTGGATAATTAATAATTTAATTAAAGAAAAAGGCATACCTCAATGTGATCCCCTCTCACCAGAAGATGGTTATGCACTTACATAAATTCTAGATGTATTTCCTGTCCCATGCGATCATTTCGAATCGAAGAAAACGACAAGGTCTGCAAAATTCGTTCTCATATAGCCTAGTTATAAGATATAAATTGCTCTTTTAGCCTATTATGTGTTATTATTCGTTTTTCATTCCCAACACTATATATCGCCCCAAAAATTTCATCATGGCCTCACATAAATAGCAGAACAAAATGTAAAAATTAAACAGTAATTCAAAGTAGAAAAAATTCATGTAAACACAATTATTTAGAAATTTTAATAGTCTATCTTCTGTTTAATTACTTTTTGAATTATAGGAGCAAATTAACATTAAACAATTTGGTAACAACACTTGCTTCCAATTTCGCAATTCTTTTCGGGATCATCAGTGGAAATGATCTCCCGAAAACTCACTCGCGTATTCTCTTAGAAAGTGTTATCCTAAAGAACGCCCAACATAGCAATTGAAATATCAATAAAAATTAATATTTAAGCCAAATGTAAAACTCTGACGTGAATTTAGCATTTTTACTAATCTTTTGTGTGATCCTTGTGAAGTGTTTGAGCAAATAATCTATGGCATGCGGTTTATAGCATCCGAAAAATCATTTGTGTTTTTAGAAATTTTCCTCCGAATTAATTGAATAAAAAATATGACCCCTAACTACATCTGCCGTCACAAAATGACACACCAAATTTGATATATTTAAGTCACCGTGTTTTTGAGTTGTGATTATATGCTTATAAACCGATAAAAAGGTCAACGCCTCGTTGAATTTGGCTCAAAATGTGATAGCCGTCTACAATATAGATGCTAAATCTGCACAGCGAATTTCATCCACACAGTTCCTTACTTTTCAAGTGATCATGTAATTTTTATTCGAACAGCCTGATAGACAGATGATCTATAAACATAGTTAGCTCTAAAGTTCATACAAAGCTGCAAATTTGGTGTAAATTTAAGCCAAATTTCATCTGTCTAGCTCAAAGCCTTTCTGAATTATCTTTGTTAAAAAACGACAGATATTTTCCAAAAATGTGTTTTTTGAATTTAGGTTAAACTAAAACCTGGAGAGCAGCCTGTTAGAATTTTTTGACGCTTACATTACTTTCTCTATATTTCATATATGAGAAAATAAAAGCTCAGCTTATACTAAAAAAATCGGTCTTATACTTGATTAAAAGTTGAAACGAATAACTTTAACAAAATGACTTTATAACATTTCAAAATAAGCCCTTCAAAATGCCTCGAAATATTTCATAATACACAATCGAAAATATAAGTGTAAAAAAAAAGTTCACAATTTAGTGCTTCAGCATATCAAATTTAAACCATAATCTACAAAAAATGATATGATGAATAATGGAGTCGATTCTTGATCCCATGACAAGCTAAGCTAGTTGCTTATTGCTAATAAATATGCTAAACTAATTTGATTTGGGGATCTATATCTATATATATATATCAAATTAAATTCAAATTAATTTTCTAATTTTTACCTTAATTTAGCCATAGTAATATCATTCTAAAATATTCTCTTATTTCCTGATCCATTCCACTTGTTCTAGTCCATTGATTCAACAGAAGCTTAGTAAAATTGCTGAATCGGCTGAAAGTCGCAGATTCTCACGCTCTCAGAGATGAAAATTGTCCAGCCAAGCACATTCCTTTAAAAAGATCCCTGTGTTTCCCTTGCCTGTTTAGGCATGTTCTGTGGAAATCCCATCGAAATCTAATTGTATATAAGCACTATGAAAAAATATTTTCCCTATCAAAATCTTATGGTATTTAAAACCAGGGATTATTATTTCCCTCAGTTTTGTACGCTTCTGCTTTTCTGCCGCGCTGTGAGCCTTGTCCATCAGCTTGTAAATCATACCCGTTTTCAGTGATGGAATAAAACGAACTGAAAAATTCAAAGAGTCATCTGTGTCTTCAAAACTGCCTTCTGCTTACCACTATATATACATATATATATAAAGATGAAAAAGAATGAGATTTTACAGCATAACGTATGCATGTGCATTAATGCTTGTCTTGCGCCAAATGAATCACAAAATATTTCGTGAAAGACTAAGAAAAATATTCCATCCGTAGTAGGAAAAATAATCTAGCCTCAATCAGTGTTACGAAAAATAAAATATTAATATTTAGAACACACTTTTGAAGTTACTTACTATATTTAGAGTGGTCCAATTAACTCAGGCCAATAGCTTAAAAAAAGTTTTATTTATTTTTAAAAAGATAACGACGCTCATTGCTTATGATTCTATACAGAGGTGAGTGACAAGATATATGATGAGATCTTCAAGTCGAAGATTAATAGTCCCGATAAGAAAGGAATAAACAGACATTTCTTAAAAGAGATTCACAAGAATAACAAATTTGAATGGGCAGTAGCGATGGCATTTAATGATAAGTTTGATATGTTTACGATCTCGGAATGGAAATTTTAGCTAATAAGTAGGAATTTCCCCTGCAAAGAATGACATAAAAAAGAACTTAAAAGAATAAAACATTTGATGTTTCTCTTATTTAAAAATCTAGATATCTCGATTTCTTTTTAAATGAATGCATACAAATTCAAATCTTTCCATAGATAACAGCTAAAAGATATACTTTGTTGTTTTTCATTTATGTTTTTTTTAATTAACAGAGTTTTTTTATATATTTTTTTCTTAGTTTACTAGGGTTTTTTCTTTTGTAATTCCCTCCCTTAAATGTCAGTTTGAAGCATTGAAAAGAAAAAGAAGAAAAAACTTATTGCATTATGTAGATGGGATTTTGTAAGATTTCTGTTTCTGATGTGCTTTATTTTTACAATTTTGTACACGTGTCAGTGGTTGATTTTACACGATTTCAATATTGCCAAAACAGATTGATAAGTTACTCGATGAATTTAATTATAATTTAATTCCATGAAAATAACATCTCTCAAGTAATGAATTTGGAAACAATGAATGTAAAATTTCTTCACTTAAAACAGTGAATTATAATTAAAAAAAATTTAAAAAATGCAAGCTCTTCATTTTAGAATGGTTATTAAAAGTTCGCTTGCAAACACTGCCTTAAATTCATTATCGTTAAATTAGCATTCAAATTTAATTTTATTGCCATAATGTTTATGCTTTAATGTGATTCAATGGCTAGAAAAAATGTAATTCTTTGATATCTGACAATGCCAAATGAAAACAAATTGCTGTATGATCATTTGTTGTTGCTTCACTGTATGTTTTGTACTTAGTTGCACACAGTTGTGAATGTTTGTACAGAAATTGTTTGTATTAGAAATGCCAAGAGAAAGTTTCTGAAATCTACCTTCTCATAAGGAAAAGGTACGATAGACATTAAAAAGAAAGTTTATTGATCGCAAAAATATTCTTAAACGTCGTTACACAGATTTTTTGCTATCACTTAACCAAAGAAATTGATGCTCAATTTTCCTAAACTATCATCTCACAAAAAAAGATTTTCATATTATATTGAAACTTAAAATTATATATATATACACATATTTTAAATACGTATATATATATATATATATATATATATATATATATATATATGGACGGGAATGCACACTTTTATATGTGACTCTGTAGCAATATGTAATACACAGAATTACTTCATTGTTTTTTTTTCAGTCATCAAATAACAAGATGAATTTAAAAAAATAAATTTTATATTAAGATTTTAAGGTATCCGATAATATTCGGAGCATTTATTATTATTATTATTATTATTTTTGAAAAACTTTATGTACACATATTTAAACAATATTTCTGGGTAATAAGAAGAATTAGTAATAAGAAGTCCATATCTGAAATAAACATTAAAACTTTTTTAAGATTAGTATTAAAAAGCGTAAATTTAAGCAAATTCTTTAAAAACTTCAAATTGGCTAAATGAAAAACTAATACTATCATAAGAACAAAATTTATACCACAATAAACTTACATAATTTTCTTTATGGAACGAACTACAATTGTATGGTTATAGTAATACATAAAAATTTTAGAACCAGTCAAATATTTATCATGAATTTTTTAGTAAATTAATGACATTATTATTCAAGCAAAAGACTAAATTTAAAAATATATATCCACTCAATCTGAATTCTTTCAGTTCATTCACTAGCAAATAGTATAAGTACAAAGTTCACCAAATTTCACAGAAATATGATATTTACATTTTGAGTTATTTGATTTGAAATGAGAGAAAAAAAAAGTAAAAATCAATTTTGTGAAAAATGACTTTAAAGTATACAGTAACATGTATAGTATACATGTGCACATTCTTAAAATTCACCACATTTATAGGTTATAATTTCTTCCACCTCAGCTTTCAACGCTTTTCTTTTTTTAATCCTTTTTTTCCTGCAATTTTTTGCATTTCGCATTGGATTCATTTATTCTTTGTCGACGTCAGCAAATGTTCTATCTGCATTTGCACTATGATACGCACCAACAACCTTAAGGAGCATTATTTTACTCAGCGGTCCTATAAGACTTTCGTTAAAATGCATTACAGGCATAAATGCTTCCAATCTGCAGGTTCGGAGTTAAACAAAGGCATAAGTACAAATTTGCACAAAACACCATTGAAACTATCAGCGGCATTTTGGATTTTCAGGTTCAAAAAAATGTTCCGTATTTAAAACTCAATTTTTGTTGATAGAAATGTTTAACATATTTTAGACCCTTTAAAACGGTACTTTTGGTTATTTAAATACTCGCTAATAATTTACTGATCATTGCTGAAATATTAATATCTTGAGTTCTAACTAAGATAAAAGTAAGTCTGTTTTAGATGACTCAAAGACTGGTCTATACAATAATTTTTTAAAAATGTCTCTTTTGATGATAATTGACGTTTTCAACACATTCGAATACCTTAACTGTCTAAAAATTTAACAATTTTCATTCCTAACTAAATTGAGTACAAAATAAATACCCGAAATACAAAACAAAACGTACGTCATGCAACATTGCTGTCAGTATAAGAAACATATTTGTTAAAATATACATCAGGCGTAGACAGATTTCATAAATAAAATGTGAGGAGGTATTATGCGTTTTATACCTTATGCTCATTTTGGCCAAATTTAATAGAAAAAAGAAAAGGGGAAAACTAAAAAGAGGAATGAATAAAATTCCCCTTCCGCCTAAAAACATAAAAGGAGGTGGAAGGGGCGAGGGCATTTGTCAGTGGATGTGACAGGCAAAAATAAAATGATCCGGAGGAAAAGGGTGGCCCAGAAAATTATTTTCATTAAGAAAACGCAGTTATGAGGCGGGCCGCTTTTGTATATCGACAAAAGAAGATGGGAAGACCAGAAGCGAACTAGTTGGAAAAAGGGTTTTATTGAAGAGGGAAAATGAATAGGAGTTTTACCTTTGAAATAATCCTTTTTTTTTCTTAAAAAACACACACCTCGCTTTTGATGGATTATTGGAAACTAAGAATGAAGGGAAGTTAAAAAATACGGCATCATTTATTTGTATGCCCAACAATTAAAACGGAATTTCGGTCGATGAAAGTTCTTTAAGGGAGGGAAATGTAATCAATGATTCCTAATTTTATGATGTAAGTCTTTTGTAAGGCATACAAAAATTCTAAAAAAAAGAAAGAAAATTAATTATTGTGCATGTTTAATCTCATCAATTATTATCACAAAATGCAAAAGGGAAGCATTCATGATATTCAGGAAGGAAAATCCCCCCTTTCTCCGAAAATACCACTCAACAAATTAGAAGACAAAGGTAGATCCTTTATTCTGTAAGATAATGTTCTAAATGCTTTTCAGTTCTAAGTCAAAAACAATAAAATATTACATATTAAAGCAATTACAGATTAATGTAATCACATAATTCCGCATTTATTGCAACATAAATAATATTATGCCAACAGTAAAATGTAAACATATTTATTTCAAAATTAAAATATAGCATTGAAACGTTTTGAAATTTTTAAAGAAAATACCTCAAGATTACATCATCTGGGAAGAACTAAAAATTTATCATTTGCAATTATTCTTTGAATTAAACGCCGAGGATAATGTTTAATGAAATAAATATACACTTCATTGATTGACTTTTTAATTATATTAAGAAAAAAATATCTTTTACTTTTCTTAGTTAATATTGGAATTATTCTTATCCGTTTTATTTTCGTATATTTTTATTTGCGATGGAATCTTTCGTCGTTGGCCGCCAATGTGGTGGAATGAAGATCATTATAATCCGCGTAGTGGAAGCAAGAGGACCCATGTTTTCAGGAATATTTTCTTTACTGATCACATTTCACACAAAACAGGAAGGCAAGACACGATATTAATATGCGCAACACTTATAGTACAGCATTTCATCACATTATTTACAATCAGAAAGCACTATGGGATGCGTACCTAATCAGGCATCGCCATCTATTGCCCAAAAGAGAAAATAGAGTAATGAAATTGCTACAGATTATATTTATTAATTGGAATTAGAGGCAATATATTATCATTTTTTTTTTTAAAAATTGCATTAAGTTATAACGGTTGTTTATTTTTAATACATTACACTCACATTAATCTGACAGACAACGGACTAGATGACCATCTGATAATAACTTATTGCACAAAATATACAATATAATATAGAAAATTACTCCACATGTTATAAATACGAAAAAAATAATTCAAAATCTGAGTAGCAACCTATTTATGCCTTATTAAAGCAACTAACATTCTCTCAATAAACTATTAGGCCCTATAAAAATTAGTTTCACAGTAAAAAGTGCTCAATCGTATTATTGTGCGTAAAATGAATAATTAAAAAATTGCCTTTCCTGGATAATAATTCTAATGTTAAGAGTTTTCACTATTATTTTTAATATGCACTCACAGTAATTTATAGTAAACTGATTCAGTAAATGTCTTTCAGTCGTTTTATAAAACAGAATAAAATTTTTAAAAAATTAAAAAGTCGCATTTCATATGAATCATCGTTTAATGATCTAAAACGTCAATAATCTGTTAAAAAATCTGGTTGTCAAAGACGACTATTTTGAAAAAAAAAAAAAAAAAAATGTTTCAAAGGTCTTTGTTCAAATAACCGAAAACTTTTTTCCATTATAAATAAAACACAACTCAAATCGAGAATACTGAATTCTTGCCAAGTATTTTCTGGAGCATATCTTATAAAAAACAAGATTTCATTTTTTTTAAGGCGCACAAAACTTGATCTCTTTGGCCAACATCGGCAGAGACAAGAAGCACTATTCCAAAAAGGGTCGATCACCAATCAGAGTGGACACGAAGACGGCAAATGCAATTCCGAGAAAGATGACAGCAGAAGATAATAAGGAAAATAAGAAAACGACGTGACCGGCTTGTAGATAAAGATATTAGATCTCTACAACTCACGAAACATACCTATATATAAATACGGGATCATTGCAGTAAGTGTAATACAATAAATTACACCCGCTAAAAAAATTACCCGCTATCTTTGGAATGCCATATCCAGTTTCGAAATTCGATTGTTTGACATACGAAAACATTTGTAGTCAAATAATTTTGGCTCACCAATCATTCCGGAATAAAAATATCTATCATAATATTAATCTTTCGCCAAATACTGTATCATATCTTTTGAATATAACCAATGCAACGAATTTAGCATTTCTACTGAATCTATTGTATGATAGTTGGCGATTAATTTCGGACATGCGATTACTAATATCCGAAAATCGAATTTGTGTTTTAGATGCATTTTTCATAACCGACTGAAATGCAAATTTAACACAGAACTTCAAGTGTAGTCACAAAATTACACACCAAATTCGATATATTTAAGCGACAGCTGTTTTGAGTTATCTCGTAATATATATTTCTGAAGTATAGGCAGACAGACGACCAACCACACATTGAATTTCGTCCGAAATATGGCAGGCGGCTTGACTAAAAATGTTGTCCTCCCAAGGAGGGGGGCATCTCGAAAAGAGATGCTTCCGGCATGGTGGTTGGTTCTTGCCACTCTGGAGAGCACACTAATAGGTGGGGGTTGGCTCCTCTCATCCACGATGGGACACACTTCGTAAGGAAAAAGTTGTACCGTGGCCGGTGATGGCCCTTTATGACTCAACCGCAGTTCCCGCCAGTGTCGCTGTTGCGGCGGTCCGGTCATTCAGTTTTATGGTTTAAATCTGTGTGCCTTCGTAAGGAGAGTTTGGTATGACTTATAAAATATTTTTAATTTGAGTTTTACTTATCGAGCATTCTACGTTTTTAACAGCCGTACAGACATAGTTCCTCAGAAGGGTTTAAGCTCATAATTTGTCAGAAATTTATAAATTTGGTTTTAAGTCTCGATACCAAATTCAATACGTCTATTTCAAAAAAATTTGAGTTATCTTTGTCCTGACACTGACTGACGGACATTTTTCAAAAATATGTTATTTGAATTTAGGAAGATCTAAAACATGATGATTCATAGTTCAAAATTTTTTTAAAAAATGTTTTCAATATAACTTTTATTTGCAACAATTTTGCACAATTGGAGACAAAAAATTGCTAGACATTCGTGCAAATATATTAGTTAAAGTTGTCTCACCTGCAATGCGGCGCCACCTTTTGGTAGCAATGTTAACTAAATACAAAATCCCTTGATTTCCCAACTGTGAGACTATAATGACACATTTTTTTTTATCGCGCTCCGTCTTTTTTTATTGTTTTTTCAACAGCAATTATCCTTCAAGAGTATGGCGGATGCTCTAATTTCATTTGATCTAAAATATCTAACGAGTACAAAGAATGAGGCATTCACAATAAATTATAAATATGGCACTGTTTTCAGGCGAAACTTATCTTGCAACATGTTAGGCTGCTGCTGATTTAGCTGCAAAATATAAGAGATGGCTGTCATGCCAGAGGGTCTGCTGAAGGAAACTGATCCAAACCAGAGTTTCTCTGGAGGAAGACTTCATATCCAACCCAACAGCAGTGAAAAATTCGTTGCCAAAAGCGCACCAGTTCATTAGTCTTTGAGCGATGCCGATTAAGAGATGAAGGAGATAAATCTATATTAATAAAAATGCAACTCGAAATGCGTTGCTAAGCGCAAAACTGGAGAACGGCTCGACCGATTCGGCTAATTTTTTAAAAAATATTTTCGTTAAGACACGAGGATGGATCTTATGGAGAGAAAAAATGAAAAAACTGCGTGGAAAATAGTTAAAACGACACTTTTCTTACTTTCCCGCCAAAAATCTGCATTTCCTTCCTCCACACCGAGTTAGATAGCAGGAAGTAATAAATTATGATTTGTTTAGAAAGAAATACGCGAAGTCAGTTGGTTTTCATTCATAGATAACGGGATGTTTAAAAAAGAAAGAAAATAGTTGCTTTTATTATTAGTCGGTATGAATATTTAATCTATGCCTGCTCAGTCTGGGCAGGGAAGAAAAAAAGTAATAACAAAGGGAAAAAAGTGTTTATAGAAAGAAAAGTAGTGAAGAAAAAAAGGATAGAAAAGAAAAGAAGGGTGTGTGTGTCACCATTATTTCGTCTGTGCGAGGCATTTTCCAAGCTGTTTTTAAGCTTTTGCATCTCTTGAAAACCAAATGTGTCTTTATTTGCTTAGTGTGTTTACATTTATGAAAATTTGAATATCTTTTTTCTATAAAAACAGAATTTTAGACCTTTCCCTCCAACATTTAATTAAAATATCAATTCCGGGACAATCATTGCTCGGATAGAAAGAGAAAGATGAGTAGTACAGTGAACAGATCATCTGAAGAAAATAATAATAAATAATACTATAAATGAATAATATGATTATCAAAATTTGTTTGGTGTAAAAATATTTTGGTAAAAAACCTGTTATGAGACACAGCTACATAAAATATTAGAGAGCAAACTTTAGCGAGCATTAATACTGGCGAACCGACTGGTCGCCAAAGGCGGCTAGTAGAAAATAATTTCCTTTCTTCATTTCACACTTCTTAGTCATAAAATGCTTTAAAACCCTAGCCCACTAACACGACGATTCTTAGGTGGAATCGGGCCTCAAACTTGAAACCCTCCGGTTTCAAAGCCGAGACCTCACCACAGGCTATTGCACCTCTTATTGGAACTGAGATATCTTGATAAATAGTAATAGTTTAACCGCTTTAAAAAACAGAATATCTTTCACATATAAAATAATTTAACAACCAAATAATTTATTCCAAAATAGAAAATTCTCAGAGTCTCAAAACTAAAAACTACAAATTCCTTAAAAATTGTGTTTAGAAGAACAACACTGAACAGAACTGATGCATCAGCAGCTAGTATACATTTTTTCTTCTTCCATTCATCAAGTAAAAACATGTCATGATTCATTTACACGCATGGCCTTGAGTGCAGATGTTAATTTCCTCCTCCACTGTCTTCACATCTTGTTAACTTTTCGTCTTGAAACAACTGTCAAAAACCATAACATCCTGCAACCAACACTTTACTAACAGCTACTGGTGTTGTTGTTTAAATTACTGCAGAATTTTTTCACTCAGATGTTTATCTGGCAGTTATGTAGCGGTTTTTATTATTATTATTTATGTATTGGTTAAAATAACATTAGACGTTATTTAAAATTCATAGGAATTGATTTTAATTTATAAAAAAACTTAAGATCCTAGGAATTTATTCACGATTTTCAATACGAAAGTACACTTTTTTCTCCCCCTTTTCTTTCATAAAAATATATTGTTTCTTATCGTTATCATTAAAGAATTGAACAGTACTGAAACTTTAAAGTAAAGTTAAAGAAGTTTATAATTAGTTAAACAAGTTTGTAATTAATTGAAATTGAGCTAACTTTGATATTTGAGAAGAAAATATTTTCATATCTAATTTCAAACTGGCATTACACTAACTTTAAAGCAAGCATATTTAAATTTATTTAATTGGTAAGTTTGTTTAATAAAGATTTATTAAAGGATTTTAAACTATTCTTATAGCACTCAGTGGAATGTTAATGTGCACGTTAATAAAAGAATTTTTTTTAAATATACATATACATAACACTTGATGAACAACAATAACAAAATCTTTTTTAATAAAATACTATAATAAACGTCATCTGTCTGAAATTTTCATTCTTAATTAAAATGATAATATTAGTAGCTCCACACAATTTTTTATTCTCAGAGCGTTTTTCAAAATTACACGAATTTAGTAATTCTTAAAAACTGCAGAAAGCTAGCCACCCCCCTCTCAATTAATAATTTTCAACAAATGATTCAAAATTTATTAAAACCTTGTAAGTTACAAATAGGAAATGTGTAATTGTATTAAAATATCTATAATTTTTCAATTCGAGGAATGACAAAACTAACGATTTTTTTTTTTTGTCTAAATACGAAAACATAGCTTTTAATTTATATAAAAAATATTTAACCAATCGTGACAAAATTTTTACAAATGAGTTTCTAATGCTTTACAGTAAGTACGAGCAAAGTTAGATCAATAATGTAAGCTTAATCATTTCCTTTATTTACAGAGACAAATCAGTAAAATTTTATTCTCCGTGACTTTAAACAAGCCGGATGCAATTTAGGGAAACATAAAGTTCAAAATATTTTGTTCGATTTTAAATAGTATGGTAGAATAATTTTTTAAAATTTATTCCATTTATTTATGAAGAAAATTTTTAGTTTTTTACAATTCTTCTTATTTATGAAAATATGCACGAGGAAAAAAGGTGGGGATGAAAGTTGAAAGAACAAGAGTAGTTATTATTAGAGTAGTTATTTTTTTAAAATCAAAAGAGATACTTCTTATTATTTCTTTAGGCAAGTCCAATTTTCTGTTGGATATCGATAAAAAAAACTTTAGATGTTGCTTTATTACATAAGTAAACTTCTCACAAACATGCGATCATGAAGGGTGAGGTATTTGCAATTAGAAATCAATCCGATTTTAAATATATATATATATATATATATATATATATATATATATATATATATATGATAAAGAAAACTTGCATACGTTTTCAGTTAAATTTTTTTTTTCTTTACGATAGAATTTCGGAGCAAAATAAAAATTCCACAAATTTGTTACTTGAATTAAATGAAACTCCAAAAGTATAAATGATACAGTACAAAATAAACTTCTATAACTTTCAAGAGAAGAAATGACAGTTAAACAAAAAGGTGCACTTGCTATTAAATTTAATATCTTTCGAAAAATTTTAGTCTGCATTCTAAAATTCATAAATCTCCTTATATCGCTTAAAATAATTTCAGAAATTTGACTTATTACCTCAAGAAAAAAATATCGTTTGCAGAAGATTTCTGTCACGCTCAGAAGTCTATTAAGATATTCCATCATAATGATAAAAACATTTTGCAAGTCAAATCAAATAAATGGTTCGTCAAATATCACCCACCGTCCCGCTTTTCAATTTGCCAGCTCATTATACAAGTTAAATCGAAAAAGAGAAAATACTAATATTTAAATGACGCAAGGGGGAATTTCGCACAAATGATAGGATGTCGGTAATGACCGTGAAAATTATTCGAAAAGATTACGCTGATATACATGATGCAGAGAGAATTTTTATTTTATTTGTATGTGAATTAAGAAAATGTGCAATTTAAAAAAAATAAAAATATGTGCAAGCTTATCTTTTATTTTAGTCAATGCCTTCCCCCCTCCAGTTAATCAATTTCTACGATAAAAATGGCTTATAACACGACCAATAAAATATGATGTATAGATATTATGTTTGAAAGAATTAAATGAGAGCAATCCAAAAACTATTATTTATTAAGAATCGGTAGGCAAATAATAATAATAAAATAAATAAATAAAAACTATATACAAGTATAAAAATATTTTATTATAATGCGAATGAATATAACAACAGGCTAGATAGTCCAAAGAAGAATTGAATTCCATGCAAATATGTAAAATCAGAAACATCATTTTCACACGTTAAAAGTTTGGAAGACATCCTTCCCTCATGCTGACGCAACAAGACTATTCGACAATATCTGCTAGGAATTGTCGGGAATCACTTTAAGAAGTCATACTTCAAATGCCAACATTTGAAAAAATATACTAGACGTTCAGCTTTGTTAGAATATTTGGGCGAACACCACGTCTAACAAGCGCTGGCAATGAAACGTTGCTCCAACACAGAGAGCTTTTCAGTCATTTCAATCATGCTATTTCAATGCTGAAAGGACCGTAGAACTACACACTTGATAGTCAGTCTTCAGCTGATTGGATCATCAGACCTATCTAATCTTAATTCCTTTGTAAGTTTGACAAAAGATTCTGTAGTTTCACTGGACAATGCTGGGAACACTACTCTATATGTTATGCGGCTGCCACAGATCTTTAACCCTTTAACGGGCACAGGCTGTTTTCTTTCTAAATTTTCATTTTACGTTATGTTTGAAAAAAGAAGCTCATTTATGACCAAAAAAAGTATTTTTGTTAAAATTTTGTTGTTGTGTTTGTAGTTTATTACAGGCGTGGAAACTACATATTTTCCACCGTCCCAAACTAGCAATGACATTTTACTAACTTATTCAATAGAAAAATATGAAATATAAATAATTTCAAAAGTAAATATGATTTTTTAAAATTATTTATGATTAGTTATTTCACAATTTAAAGTTTATTAATTATACATGAAATAAGTGGTAGAAAAACCAGATACAATGTAAATTACCAAATGCATCATTTCAAATTATTCTGGTGAAACAACATAACAAGGAACTGAACACAAAGTAACATTGATGTTGAACATGACACTTTTTCCCGTTTCTAGTTAGTTTCGGAGCTACAATATTTTCAAAATATTTTAAGGTGGTGGTAAGATAATTACCACAGCCTTAAAAAGGGTTAAGAATGTCCAAGATTCGACGACATTAGGCAAGAGTAAGCTACAAACATAAACCAAATAGATTTAACGATCTGTTTAAATCTGGAAGATTTGGCATCAACTGGGGGAGAGAAGCACTCAGCAAAATAGTTCATCCACAGTCGAATACTGGATGCAAACCGCAATTGGGAACTGATACCAAAATACAGCTATTTTCCCCAAATAGTAAAAAAGGAAATTATGTTGCAATTTTCAAAATTAATGTATTGTATTATTATCACAGAAAACTTAATGGCGGTAAATGACTTTCGGGGAATCGATTTATTTTTTTTGCCTCCCATCATATTCTACTTTAAACAGTAAAAAACTGCATTAATATTTTATCTGCATGAAATTCCCGAAAACTGGTATTTTGAACAGCTGTACCCATTAACTTTCTTTAGAGACTGACTAGTTGACCACACTATTTATACTCAAATTTATCCTGATAACTTGAACATACATAGCAAAGTTTGCAACATTGAATGCTATATCGAAAAAACAGACCTAGGCTCCAATCGTACAGTATGTGAATAACGTTCTTGCAGACATAAGATAATTGCAGATAAACAATCATCTCGTCAATTAAAATTTAAAATATTCAAAGAATTATTTTAATGTGTATTTTCTTTCATCCAACTTTAGTGCACAGCTTGTTTTTTTTTTCTAAAAATTATGAATATGTCAAATATAGAAAGCTTCAGCTTGCACAGTTGCTCATAATTTTTTTTGTAGTGTATATGCATAATGCCACGTATCCGGCTAAAAAATGGCAAATAAATTCGCCATATTCATTTTGTTTCCTCGTTTTTGGAACAAATGTATCTTGTTAATTTTTTTAAAATGCTATTTCAGTAACATTCAAATAAAAAATTATTTTCAGGTTAATTAAGAAGTGTACAGATGAATTCATATGGAAATAAAGATAAAGTCGAATTAACTATAAAAAATAAACATACTTCTTAAAGCAAAAGATAGTATAAAAGAGTCTCTTCGGTAATCAAATATCGAAGAAATGGTGTATAATTATTAGAATTATTTATAATATCAATGAGACAAGTTTTTTGTATATTCTCATAAATTTCGATATGAATTAATATTCCATTACTTGATATTTTGAAAATCAAACTTTTAATTTTGGATAAAAAAAGAAAAAAAAAGGTGACTAATTAGAAAAAAAAAAGGGGAGGGGAGCATTATTCTACACAATTCATGATAAAATATATGGTCGCAAAAAACAGCAACAAACGATGTTCGAAAAAGCAATTTCGAACGATAAACGAAGTGACAGACCGTAAAGACATCCAAATTAAAATGAAATTATTGGAGAAGGTGGGCAGAATGGTTTTTCGATATTACTTCAATGAAAATCGCAGGAATAAGGCCATCATCAATCGATCAAGACAAATCAGAGTCATAAAATAGTCCAATCACTATCAAGGGGGAATGGAATCGAATCTCCTATCGTCCGAAACTAATAGGAAGCGGATCGAAAGCCTATCTCTTGATTGCTGAGAGTTGAAGGAATTTAAGGGGGGTGGGGTGATTGGACGATAATAGGAAATCAGGGGTGGGGGTCTCCCGGATGAGAAAGAAATCACAGGGCTTAAGGACCCAATGGGGTTGGATAGAGACAGATGACGATACATCACGCTGACTTTAGATAAACAGAATGTTAAAAAAAAAAAAAATACCACACGGTGGGGTGGGGGAAGAATGATCTTTACACAATACAACATGAAACGAAATTTCAATTATAGGGGTGATGGAATGGTAGTGGAGATGATTTATGATTGGAAAGAGAAATGAAGAATTGAAAAAAGAACTCGGTGATGAGGGAATTATCAATTAATTACAAATCGATGGCTTATAATAACAGTTTTTCAGAACAGAAAACTCTAATAAAATTCGACATTACGTTCAAGCATGTACGTAACATGTGATTTCTGAGCTTTATTTAGCAGTTCGAATTCAACATCCTTAGATTTAAAAAAGAATTCGGCGAAAAAAGTTAAGACGCGTTAAAAATATTAATTTGTCTTTCTCTTTTTCACATTTAAGATGGCTTACTCGGAAGTTAGATATCTTTCAGATGTCACATAGACCATACATTTCGATCCTCTAAGAGCACATCCCCTCGCCTCGAAAGGATTTCAAACTCAAAAATTATCCCTTCCCAATTCATTCTTTTTTTCTTTTCTTTTCTTACTATCTATTCTCTTAAATAGAACACATTTATTTTTTCCTAAATACTAAAAAAATCTTCATATTCAAAGAAAATAATAAATATGGAACTGGTATAAATAACATATTTCCCCTTCGCAATATATTTTCATTTGTTTTCTACGACCAGTAAAGATAAATTATTTCTTTTAAATGATCTAATTTTTATGTAGATCTCCAATTTCGGAGTTTCAGAATTTAAATAATACCTTTTTTGTATCATGAAGTAATTTAGAGTATTTTTAATGATCGACTGCTGTTGATGTTTGCTACTGTCAATTTATAACTTGAATTTAGCATTTGAAAATCACCAACACAAAGTAATTTTGAACACTTCCCTAACCAATAGTCTTATAGAAACTATTTGAAATATTGCATTAATTCCCTTTCCATTCCGAGATAAAACTCACAAAATAATAATACAAAACTTATCTATGACAATATTTACTTAATAATGAATTCCAGAGGAAGAATCATTTATCAAACTCATATTTAGAATAAAGATTGCTTCAAAGCTGTACTTTTGCTCGCAAGAAAAGCTGTTTTAAGATTAACGCTGTTACGTGTTGAGCGGGTGCCGCGTTAGTGATGTCAAGACTTGGCGGCAAACTTGGTGACCCTGGCGACAAAGTGAATAATACTGGAAATTTCAAGAATTTTTACAATCCATCCAATAGAAACCCAAATGTGCCCGACCGGTCTAGAAGGTTCTCGACTTGCCCCTTCTGAGCTATAAAAGACAAACTCAAGCTGCGGTGTGTGTGTGAGTGAATTGAATTGACATGGAGTGGGAGACAAGTAACGGGTCTTCGAGAGGATAGCGAAGCAACGGCGGAGTGCCCCCGTTGTGTGCAGTTCTAGCGAGTGCGGAACTGCTTTGTACCGAGTCCTGTTGACGACTGTGGAAGCAGCGACGTATAGTGTGTGGAATAGCCAGCGTGTGGTAATGAGTTGGCGGCTAAAGCGAGGAGCCAGTGATAAGTTCAGCCGTTTGGAGAGACCATAGAGCAAAGCTCTGCAAAACCCCTCTGTTGCGGGATTTTGTCTGTGCTTTGAGATCTGTGGTCGATTACTACGTGTGAGTCACTGTCTGCTGTAGTGTGCTGTTCTGTGTTCATCTCGTCTGTACATATTTGCCGTCTGTGTATCCGTCGTCTTTGTGTTAGTGTCTTCGCGCTTAAATAAGCGTCATTGCGTTTTCTACTGAGGCCTGCTGATTGCGTCTTCATAACAATATGGCGGCCATAAAAAAGAACCCGCAAGTTGTTATTCCGTAACAATATATTAGAGGATATAACTATCTTCTAATAGGAGGGTCCTATCCTCTAATAAGAGATTCATTCAGGGGGCGGGATTTCTATTCCAAATTCAAAATGCATTCATATGAATAATAAGTTCAAAGGAAAGCTTATTTTTTCTTTTTAAGTTGAAAAAAAGAACGTCGTTACTTTCTAAACTTTCGACCAGATGTCAAAGAAGACATTCATAACAGTGCAACATTTAACAAAATTCCAACTAGGAAATATTCCACTCATGATAGATTCAATGTAGGGTCTATAAAACAGGTGGAGCTTTTGAAGCAATCATAATAGGGCTTACAGCCCTCCAATTTCTCCACAAACTTGATGATGTTCGATGAAAAAATAATAAATAAAAAACAGAATTTTATATAAAAAAAACTTCATCTTAAAATCAATGGTTCTTTAAGTAACAAATCAACTCAAATTGTATTTTTTCCAACTGCAAGTGCTTTTCGCAGATGAAAAACTTTTTCCGAAGCTATTGAACTTCGGTAATGGAAGTAAAAGCGAGGCAACAATGCGTTCCTCGGATCAAGACCATAATACATTTAAAAAAAAACAACTTTATTTTATATAAAAACTATTTCTTTAGAAGATTTTTTCCCAGCAGATTTACAGAGGACATTTGAAAAAAAAAATGCAGTATTGAGTCCAGTTAAATTGCATTCCAAGATCTCTCAATGCCAAGAAGTCTACTGTAGGGACTGATGCACGCCACCAATGGACTTGATGTAATTCGGTTACTGGGCGGGGAGAAAACGCGACGCCTTTTCTCGACTTCAGCAAATAAGTTTTTTTTTTTTTATAAAAACAGCAGAACCCCATCATCGATTTGAAGGAGAGAGAGAGAGCATATAACATTAGGGTAAAGAGGGGAGGTAAAAAAAAAACCTACATATCCACAGTTTATCCCTAAAAGCCACCAGTTACAGTCAGAAAGAAGGGAAAATTGAATCAGAAGAATATTTTTTTATATATATATTTTGTGGTCACGATATTTCGATAAAAAAAGAAAGAGAGAGAGAGAGAAGAAATGAAAAATTTTTTAGAGGCAAACTGAAAAATAAAAGCTCTATATTCCACCCTGAAAATCCATTTGTCTACATTTGGAAACTTTGAAAGCTGTCCACGAGCGCAAGATTTTGACTTTTTTTTCTTGTTTAGGATCTTTTTTTTTCTTTTTCATTTATTGAACAATTCTAAAGTTATTCAAAATAATAAAATGATTTCGGAAAAAGATTTATTCAAAATTACAACAGATAAAAGTTTATAAATTATTATTTACAAATTTTAATATGGTTAAAAATGACTTCTTGAAGGCTCTGAAACACAAAACACATTCCTCCCATGAATTATAAGAATTATAAATTGTTACAAAAACATTCATTAAAATTAGCTTTGATGGATTGTTTCAAAACAGTTTTTACATTATAACAAACGTACGAATTCGGAGTATCTTAAAATCGATCGCGGTTCAGATATTTAAACAGATATAAAGTAATTTGAAAAACGGTTTAGTTTGATGAAAACATCTATCATATGAACAAGATGGAGCCTCAGATAGACATATCAAGGAAACAAATAAATGTTACAAAACCTTTTCACTATAATAGTCGTTATAAAAAATCAAGGATATCAGCTTTAAATTAAGATTTGCTATCTTGGATGTAATATTTCAGGACTTTAAATCAGTTTCATCAATGAATGCTCGAAAAGCAGAGCAACTGCGTAAAGAACTGTAAAATATAAAATTGTGTAAATTTTTGACTCTTCAAAGTATGATGTTATGTTTACCCCCCCCCCCTCCCCCGTCTTTCTTTAAAAATAAATAACGAAATTTTGATCTTTTTAAACACTTATTTAGAAATTAGGAATTCTATATCTTTCATATAGTCAAGTCAAATTCACATATTCAGTTTCAGGGAGTTCGCGTTCAACAAGCGACCTTTTAATATTATTCAACATGAAATATAACATAGCATATGAAACAAAAAATAGCAGTAACTCTTTGACGACAGAATTTACGAAATTTCCTAATTAGAACATCTTATCTGGAGTATTTATTCTTATTTCATTTCATATCAGAAAGTAAAAGGTCACCTGTCATTACTTATACTCATCCAGGGATTTTTGTTTTAAAACTGATTTATGCTTTATTCATTAACAGATTAATAAACTAAAAAAATTTGCAATTCCAAATGCGAATCAGATATGTCGTTGCAAGAGACTGGGCTCAAACAGGACTTTATTAACTTTAAATTTTTCAAAGCCACTTTTCGATTGAAAAAAAAGTCATCCAATATTTGATCCAAAATAAATAAATAAATACAATCCAAGTATAGTAAAGCAAACCAACTATCAAAATAGAAAAATGAGTATTTAAAAGGGAAAACAATTGCTCTTTGCTTACTTAAATAGAAAAACTTGACAAAAGCCTCAATGCAAAACTAGGTCAAATTAGAGACAGAAGCACTGGTTTTAAATGCACATCTAGCTTTTTTATCACCATTTTTTTTTAAATATTCTGCTGTTTCATTTTTTATAACTGTTCATTAGTATATATAAAAAAATTACTTGTGAACCTTTTCTGCAGTTTAGAAGAAGAAGAAGAAGTTTATTGTAGCTCACTGGTCGCCAGCGGGTATTCATGGAAAAGTTTTGACTGGAGGTGAGTGGAATTCCGTGGAGTGCAGAAAAACATGTGCAATGAGCAAGCAGAAATTAACTTAAAGTAAAATAACTAACATGAAATTAAGAACTTAAAACAGAAACATTTAAAAATAAAATAAAAAGCACGATACGTTTTACAATAACAATGATAAATCGAATGCCTTATCGTTAGGAAGAACTAATAAAAACTGATTTAACGAGGCTTTTGGGAACTTTCGAAAGCAAAACTTAGGCTAGGATCGAACCAGAGGGGAAAAGTTAGAAAGACGGTAATGAGCCAACCCCACCAGAAAAACAAAACTTGATCAAATGTTACTTGCACTTACACATCAGTATTAACTTATTTTGTGTTCAAACATGCTGATATACTCCTAGGTGAGATAGCAGCAAACCTAAAAGAAATTACGAACCGTTCCACACGGGGAGTGGCGTAAAAGGAAAATTGAATTTCGCCATCCCTCTCCACGTCGTTCCAATGTGATAAATGGCACCGGAGACAAGGGGCCCGGGGAACAGAGACCAATTAATGCAGACGGGAAAAGGGGTGCAGAAAATTCAATTTTCCACACCGTCTAGGAAAAATCAGGGCAGAAAGAAGATGATAAATTGGGAGAAACACACACCACCGATGTGGAGGGCAAGGTCAGAGATCATTAAGTGCTGGCATAACCATGACATAAAGTGGATGGTCTGATCTTATACCAAAAAGTTCCATGGAAGGCATGACGATTTCTTAGAAGATGTCAGGAACAGTTTATTTTAGTGTTTATACAATCATTTCTTTCAAAGAAGTAACATAAATTAGATACAGCATAACGTAACCAAAACATTATAGCTGACATTTAAATATGCCCCATTTACTCATTGCTCGTAACTGCTAGTATTTTTCACATAAATGACTTCTATGTAGCTGTCTCAAACTTTTTTTTTATAAATGTTTTCTTTTAAGCAGAGTGGTGGGGATAGTAAGGAGGGAAGAAGAGAATCGAATTTACATTTTCAATTGAAAGATTGAGAGCCTGACGTATGAATGTAAAGGAGAGTAAAATGCACAAATGAAGCATTAGCTAAAATTAAATAATTTGAATAATTTAATGCAATACTCGAACAACAAATGTCAAATGAATGGCATATCTTTCCTTATAAATTTCGAAGAATTCATCAAATTAATTAATAGTAGTCATGAGACACCCCTTATAAAGACGAGGACTAATAATTGGAAATGAAGGGTTAGGGCTAATGAAAGGGTTAAGTATCAAAACCTTTTCAAAAATACTGAACTATTTTCTGCTATACTACATTTATTAATACAGACAGTCTCAAATAACAAAAGAAAGAGAACACGATTGTTTGTCTACCAGTATATTTGTTGATGTTCTACAGTTATCAATTTTAATATGGATACTTTTTGCTGAGAAAAATGCGAAATTCGGATACATTAAAAAAAATCTTTAATCAAAAATTAAGCTACATTTTAGAATTATTACATGATGATTCTTAAAATATAATTATATAAACTGAATAAAAACATTCATCCATTATAACAATGTTATTAAATAAAAATAATTTTGATACATTTGTGAATTGCAGCTTTAAAAATGCGTATTTAAATGTCATACAGTCTTTTTACCCTATGAATTTTGACAATATTTTTTACTTAATTTTTAATAAAACTTTCCATTATTGAAAAGCAACTCAAACGGCTTTCATTTTTTATCTAATATTTAATCGCGTGACTTTCCCACAGGTCGAAGGTATCATGAAGTTACATACACGAAATACAATACGCACTTAGAAGATGGATAATCCGCCTGTTTTCAAGAACAGGGAGACACTGAGAACGATTCTTTGTGTGTTTTTAATAACGATGTTTATGTTAAGAGACTTAACTCCGCTTTCCATTATGAAAGTTCATGTACACAATTAAAAGAATAGATAGAAATATTAAGACACGGTTTTAATTTCTATCGCATTTTTGTTGCTTTCAATTGTTTTGCTGAAGAACCACCAACAAATTCACACAGAAAGATTTGATTAAAACTAAACGCGGTCAACAATTTGAACAATTGCTTTTAGCGAAGCCGGTGGTAGCTCGTCATTAAAGACGGATACATTTGTAATGATAATAATGTCAATTATTACAAGCACGTTTGTTATTACATGTATTAGAAGACAGAACATACATAAAATAAAATAAATTAAATCAAAGATTTTCGGTAGGTTGGAGCGGGCAAAATAACAAGGTGGAAATGAATGAAAAAAAAAGAGTAAATATTTAGATGAAATTAATTTTCAAAATGATAATAAACGTTGTATTTTTTTAAATACAAAGCTGAAATGTTTCCCTTAAACTTGGGCACATAAAGGTGACGGCTAATCAGTCTTAAGAGGGTTGAAATAGGGTTAGAATCAGTTTGATTCGTTTAGTTATATTAACGTTCCGTTGTAAAACAACACGAGAGCTATTTTGGGATGAACAGCAGTCAGATGACATGGAGGACATCTGAGCTGGCATCCCCTTTCCAAACTTCTACACCATACAATCAGGAGAACGTTTGGTGCCTCCAGAAGCGCTACAGATCCCCTTACATGACGGTTCGTCAGGTCTCGAACATGAAGCCCTCCGGTTCCGAAGCCTATATCTTACTACCAAAACGCCGGAAACAGTTAGTTAAAGTTTTGTAATTTGCTACATATATGAAAACAGAAAAAAAAAGAAAAAAGATAAGAACTTTTTGTAGTAGCGACAGAAGAAAAATTAATACAAAATTAAGGTTCCTGAACTAAACGGGAAAAGGATAAAGGGGTGGAACGGCCTGTTGGTTTCAAATACTGTAAGAGAGAGAATGTTTGTCATAAATTGCATAAAAAATATAACTTCAACAAATGACCCGAAAATAATCCTGTCATCATAAAACAAATAATTTTGTACAACAATTTATTTTTTGAAAAATAATTTTATAAACAGATGAGATCTTTAAAAGAGATACATCTAAAGCAAGGGGGTGAGGTATTATGCGTGTAGATGAAATCTCAACAAACCAACGCTCCGCAAATTTGCGAAAAATAGACTGAGTATTTCCCAGTTTCATTTTAATTTCATGTTGTAAAATCTGAGGAAAACAATTCCACGATTAAGTCAAAAACATAGCTGCAACAAAAATGAAACTTAAAAGATTCACGCGAATTGGAAAGCTGAAGCATACCTTAAAAGCGCATCAGTGAGATCAACAACCTCTCTAATTCTTTAAATGGATAATTTTACGACCCAAATGTACGACAATTAGCCGGCACTAAACAGAAATTTGAGATGAAACAAAAACTGAAATTCACATTTGCGTAGGAAAGGCGGTGTTTTCAACTCCCGCTTATTTTCGGTGGAGTCTTCGTTAATTGTTTTAAGGTTTATGGGCTCCAGTTTTATGTCATGCTTTTAAAGCTTTTCTCTGCGAAACTAAGCTGGATATTCTCACGCCAGCAAACATTTTACTTTAAACAAGAAGAAGATAACATAGGTTCGAGTTAATAACATTAATGTTGCATTTTATCGGAAGACAAAATCTGTTAAAATTAGCCGCCTTTGCCGACCAGCTTGATCACCTCAGATTATTGACTTTTTATGCCGTTAAACGATTCATACAGAATGCAAATAATTTTTTTTAAATCACCTTGCATGCGACTAAAAAGCAACAATTCAAATAAATCAGCTTATTGCAAATTTAGAAGTGTACATATTACGAAATAAAAGAGGAAGCAAAAATTCCACTTCAAAGTGAATGTTTTTCCAAGATCAAGTAAATGAATATTTTGATCGAAGAATTTTATCTCCTTCATTAAACACCTATAATCAAATCAACTGTACATCAAACTGAATTAAAAATATTAAATTTAAAGGAAAAATTGTAAAGAAATGAAATTTCTGTCACTATAACGATGATTCTATGAGTCTTTGAATCTTAAGACAAGACTATTTTTCAAGATAATTATTTTGGGACATACTAACATCAATTTCTTTAATTAAGTTAGCGATTGCCTATTTGGTGACTGTTAAGCCTCTATTCGTGCTCCATTATTCTTTCTTTTAGAACTTTTTTCCTGGATTCTTTCCTCTGAAAGAATGAACATTTTGGTGACGCGACAAATACCATCCAAAACATTCCTAATAATATTTTTCATCTCCATTAATTACTTTAACGAATTCAAGTTAGCGATAAAAACGTTCGGTGACGCGGTCGGGAATTCGCTACGATGGCTTGTTTACATCAGACTGCTGTCATTCGACAATCAGTAACAAGATGGATTTCTGTGCCCATATACGTTTCCGTTTTATATAAATAGATATACCAAGATGAAAATCTTCATTTTCTAACACGCTGCTTGGATTTAATAAAAAGATCAAATATTTCAAAAAATGAAGGCATTTCGAATTTCGCCTGATCCTAGATGATTTTAGATTTTGTCTATAAGAAAATAACTTATATTAAGGATTGATAAGATAAATCTTAAAAATATTTTTTAAATGGCTAATTTTACATAAAAATAATAAGATTTTTTCCTCTTTGCTATACTATAAATGTAACTGACTATAGATACCGAACTGAAAGTATGTTTTTTAAAATTGAATCTTTTAGGCTGTTCATTTTTATGTTTTTAATAGCTCACATTTAAAATTTTAAATTCAACAAATGTTAACTGATGAGTTCTCTCTCTCTCACTTTTTTGTTGTTGATATGAAATACTTTTTTTTTTACAATAAATAAGTGTGAAACTAAAATAGCAGAAGCAATAATTAAATTTTTTGTTCATAGTTCTGTAACTTTTCTTGGGAAACTTTTTTATAATTATTCCTCCAGCTCTAATTTTTAAAAAAATTTCAAAGTCTTTTATTATTTATTACCCTACCCAAATTTAACAATCAGCAATTACAATTTTCCTTGAATAAAACTGAGAAAACTGAAATTTTTTGAAATAATTATTATTCTTGAAATACAGATGTTAGTTCTGGAAGGATTTGAAAGCTGTTAAAACACCTAAGCATAAACATTACATTACATTACTAAGCTAACATTACAAGTTCAATTAAATATTACATGTTTAATTAAACGATAATGGAATAAAGTTAATGAGAAATTTTCTGAGAATAAGAAAAGAGAAAAATTAATTGAAAAGAAGAAAAACTATCGAAATAGGAAGCAATACAATATACAAACAGTCATATAACCCGATTGGTTTTTACGGATGTTTTTAATTGTGAAATAAATACAAAATGGACACAGAATGTTTGAAATCAAAGTAAACTATTTTTAAAACGCGCATTATATTTGTTGCTGGGAAAAAATGGAAGCACTTTACGATAAATTCGTATGATATTTATAAGTAATTATCCACAGATTTATTAAATTACAACAATAATTTCAATAATTTTATTCCTGAATAGCAAAATTTTTATTATAACATTAAAGCGCCTTAGATAATTAAGTTTTTTTTAGATATAATTTATTTTAACAATAAAATCATTCATCTTAGTTTTCAAAATTGATAGATATAAATTTTTTATTCAAATTCACACACACAATAAAAAAGATAATGAAATTAAAGATTCTTGTTCGGAGAGAATCCTTGCAACAGGGAATAAACAGTTTAAAAAGAATATATAAATAAAAGACAACTAAATAATTTATTAAATAAAAGTTATAAAATAGCTTCGATTATGATTTCAGAAAACCGATACTAATTATATTTTCGATTATACTGTATACAAAACGGAGAGATGATTAAAAGAAATAATAAACAAAATTTAGTTAGAATTTTATAAATCATTCTCCAAACTACAATCAAATTATCCTTGCATGAAATAAGGTGGTAATATTTCTCACTCGACAATGCTAAGCTGTAAGTAAAAAAATATATTATGGACAAGAAATTGTTTCAATGCAATTTTGAATTTGGGAATCAATTTCATTTTGAGATATAACAATTTCAACAAATATTACAGAGGAATTTCTGAAGCTAGATTTTCCTCAAAATTGATTATTGTATTTAGATACAACCTAATATAGAATAGGCTGTAACTGATTTGATTTTGAATCATATGGCCAAAATGCATAAAATCATATCCAGCATCTGCCAAACAATGTTTTTTTCCACTTTTATATTAATCCAATTTTAATTAGAACAATTTAATCAGCGAAATATTTAAAGCGTATTGAAGTTTAAAAATGAATGAATTAATAATGGAATAAAATACATTTAATTCAATATGGAAAGATAGAAAATGTCTTCACCATACAAATCGCTTGATGTGAGATCTGTGACATTCAAATTTTTGTCACGTTTTCTGAAATCGGTCTGCAAGATTTTTATTATTCCACAAACATGTTTAGAAAATATTTCGGTTTGCAGGACTTTTCCAGCGGGCAATTATATTCCATCTGACATATTTATTTCGTAAAAGACACGGTGCAATATTTTCTTTTAACGAAACGCTTTGCTTATGTGCTTGAAAAAGTCGCCAGGACACTTAAGTATAAATTCAGAAGTGAAATAAGAAAGCCCAGCAAAAATGACAGAATATTAACTAAATTTGCATAAGTTCGAAGTGGTTAATAAACATGTCATATCGCTGACAGTGACTTCCAGAAACAAACAGTTTTAACTCTCATAATTCAGGATAAGGACGCGTCCGCCTCCCACTAAACACACACCGCTCGTCTTAATTCTTTAAAAACCGAACGTGATCCTCATGCTAAGCAGGCGAGAGAGTGCCCCGCGAATAAATATCGCTTATCTGTCGACGAAAATTCCGACAAGCCGAAAGAATGCCGAGGCAGTAACTCGTTGAGTTCTTCCGGCATCCGAATCCAACAATTTGCAGCATGGCTGCCAAAGCGAGCGGCAGCAAATGACACCCATTAGTCGCGAGTGCTGACACACGGTTCGTCCCACGTGGGTCCGTCTGTCGTCCGAAGCCGTGAAAATACGGTGAGTTAAAGAATTGCCTCGGCTTAAAATATATATTAAGAAATAGAAAGGAAACTGTAGGAACTTTTCTTTCTTCTGAGCCCACAGAATCAGCAAAACCATTTTTTTTTTTCAATTCCTACTATTATTTCACACTATCTCCATTTAGGTCTTGCTCAAATTTTCAATCGTAAATAAAATACATTTTATTCATCAACTCAAGAGCAAATACATTTTTTAAATTTGTAGTGGATGATATTTGATGCTAATACAGTTTTTTCAAATATCAATTCATCAATTAAATTTAGTCATTTTTTAATAATTTAAATTGAGTTTTAGTAAATCGACAGGCGGTAGCTCCATCGGAAAAAGGCGAGTATTTCGGTATTTTTCGCGTGAAGGTGAAGAATACGAGTTTAATTTTCACGAAAATCCATTCAATTTTTAATGAATTATTTATATTTATTGTAATTATTTAATAAAAAATTACTAAAATGAAATTTTCTTTGTTGACCTGAATTAATTGACTTAATTTTGACTCAAAAAAATTGACTTAATTTTTTCAATATTATTTGTTTGTTGTGTGTATTTGTGTTTGTCAGGAGGAAGGAATAATAGCATTTTATTATCTTTTTTTAGAATAGACCAATTTTCTAAAATACAATAGTAATTTATATATATTGAACAACAAACAAGAGAAGCAATGGTTAATTTTTAATTTCCGTCTGCACCTTGAATATGATTTTAGACTTACAATGAAATTTACTTTTAATATCCAATACTTTTAAACATATAGTTACTGTCCAAGTCTTGAATATTAACTAAAACTAGCTACTTTTGAAGACCATAATTAACCAGATTGATTATTTTTCAGGCTGTTGAAAAATTAATATAAAACGATTTTTTTTAAATAACAATTTCCTTTTTTATTTGATAAGACTGAAAAATAGGAATTAAACTGAATATGTTTACTGCAAATTTTAAAAAAAAAAGAAATGTGAATGTTATGAAAAAAAAGTGAAGTGAAAAATCCTATTTAAATTTCAAGATAATAAAAGGACCCTTTTTGAACGATAATCGTTTTGAAAAATAAACACATCCATTTTTCTAGGCAAGGCATAGCGATTTTCCATCTGGTGACGGCTAGATCTATTTCTGAGTTCGATTAAACTTTTGTTTGAATCTGTTTCCTGATTTCTTTTGTACTTCCCGTCATCTGACTAAAGAGACATTTTGGTGATACTACGAAACCTCCCGCGAACATTTCTATTAATATTTTATACCTCTAATTGAAGCCTTGGATTCCATGTGGATCTAAAAATGTTCAATGAACCGTCTGAAATTCGTAAGGTGGTTTGTTTGTATCTGGCTGTTGTTCTATGATAAGAAGGAATAAGAGTGATTTCCGCGTCACGCACGTATACATAATTTCGAATCCATTTTGATTAAGAAAAAGGATTTCTAGGATCGATCTAACTGGTAATTAAAATCAGCTTTATACCATTATTCTGATGGTTCTGAAATTGCATTCGGGTCAGGCGTGGAACTAAACGATCATTCCAGAATTGGGGGGGGGGGGGGAAAGGTTGTCTTTAAATTTTTTATTCTATAACAATTTTCTTAGATGTTTCAATAACAGAAAAAAAAATCTTATTTAAAATGTAAGTCAATTTAATGAAAATTATTATTATTCCGTTTGTTTATACATCAAATTCATGCAAGACGTGAGAACATAAGACTTTAAAGAAAACATCAATAAACAAACGACGACCCAAGTTTCGTTCGAATTATTCCTTATCGCCTATCTGGATATATCTGCAGTATAAAAGGATTTCATTCTGCAATTAATTAATACTTATAAATGTAATGAGTAAAAAATTACCAAAAAATAAATTTACAATTAGAAAAAGAAAGAAAAAAAAAAACGTTTCATTTTACGTTGAAGTAATATGCCTAAGGATTCATCTACAGATTTAATATTAAATGCTTCTTTCAATTTTCTTGACTCCAACTTTAGTTTTTCAAAAGTAACTATTGTTTAGCATGTTTTTCATTTTCTTTCGGATAGTAAAATGAATGCCTTAATATTAAATAATCTATCTAGTGCAAAATTATATTTGATAATGTGATATGTAATGAAATGGCAGATTATACACATACCATAATTTAACGTAATTTCAATTTAAATAACAATTTTCTAATTTCGATTAAAAAGATCTTATCTTAAGAATTAAAATAGATCGATTTAACTGCTAAAGAAGTAAAATATTTCCATAACTGTTGATATATATGAGTATGTTTTCATAATATTCAGGAATGATTTTTTTTAAAGAGAAGACATATATTATGTATCTAAGCTTGGCTAAATAGTGTGGCTCACACGACGAATCGATTTATTTCAGAATCTACAGAGCATTTTGTCTTTAGGGGTGGACACACACACACACACACACACACACACACACACACACACACACACACACACACACACACACACACACACACACACACACACACACACACACACACACACACACACACACACACACACACCGAGATCTAAAAAAATAAAACCCACCGAGATTAAAAAAACAAAACAAAAAAATAAACATCGAGATTTTTCCATACATAACGCGGTGTATATTAAACTTTATGTGACAAGTAAGGTTATTTTATCAAGTGAATATGACGTCATGTAAATATTTATATATTTTTTTTCACACAATACTTGACGACACAAAAATTCTTTGATTTTTCAACTATACACCAAAAATTAATCAGTGTAATTTTAACAATACAGTGGATATGTTCGCAGCGAAGTAGATGTTATTAAAATGTTCCACCATTTATATCGATCAGATTTGAACCTTTTATTTACCAAATTATTTTACCATCAATTTTTCAAATTTATTTTTGAATTATTAAGCAACGCAGAATAATCTCAGAAAAAAGAAGGGGAAAAAAAACCCTTTTAAATTAATTGAATTAATAATAATAAGATTTTTAATGTTATTTTTAGTTGATATCTATTGCTTTCTATTTGACGTTTTTCGTTTTCTCTCAACTACGGTTAGAAAAAACTAATCATGTGAAAATATCAGGCAGATTTAAATGCTACTATAAAATACCTTCGGTAAACGCAGGATTAGCAAACAAACAACTGTAAAAGCAGAGCATCCTCGCACCTAACAGCAAGCTGAACCTTATAATGCCCAATTAACGAGATTCTGTCAGAATATCTACCGCTGGCAGCCCATTGGAAGCGAGACCGAGGCGAAAGTCCGCCGGCCATCAGTATTCATTGCATCGCTTCAATTCGGAGAGCAGAAGGGCTTCCCAAAAGCGAGAAAAAAGGGAAGAAGTGACAAGAAAAGCAGATGAAGGAGCAATGGACGGAAATAGATCTGCGTAAGCAAAACGTGACTCCTGAACTCTCTTCATGCCATTATCTGCAGCTCTCTCGGCCCCTCCCACACTTGATCGGAGGATGCACTCGCTTCCTTTTGCTTTTTTCCATTCCCCCATGAGCTGCGCTTCGCAAATAAATAAATACGCTTGTGCATGGGACAGGATCTTAATCCTCAGTTGTTGTTTTTTTAAAAAAAATAATGGAATTTCAAATACCACTTTACTTTTCAAAAGTTATGAATTTCCGACCACTTAAAAAAATATCTTTGAGAAGATAAACTTTTTCGTTTTTATTCAAAGATTATTATAGCAGATGAATTTTTAGAGCTTATTATCATTATTTCCCCCCTCTTTTTCGTGAACCAAGTATAAAATAGAGTATTGTTATCTAAAGAAAAAGCAATGCAATCACCAAAAACGCTAGACCTCCGGAATTGTGACGAAATTTTCTTTTCTTTTGTTTCGTTGAATCGGACTTTGCATGAACAAACTAACTCAAAATTTAATATGAGCTATAACAACAGCAATATATTTACAGATAAAATATAAAAATGAAGAAAAAATTTACTAAAAATAGTTTTAAGATTCATAAATAAGCACTTGAGCTGCATCGAGGACCGAATCGTTGCCAGTTAGGAAACAGAAATTCTTCTTCAGCTTATAAATAGGCAAAAAGATACAGTGCGACAACAAATAAATGACACAGTTTCTGAAGTCCAAAGTAAAAGTACTTTTCGGTAAAAGCCTCTGTAGAAAGATTTGTAGCATGTAATTAGAAACTTCGTGAGGGAGGACCACATTAAAGGAAATTTTATGCAGCCAGCAGAAACTTGAGAACAGTAATGGAAAATATGTTAATGAACATCAAAGTTGCTGGAGATAATGACTTTTGCCTCATTAGTGTTAAATATGCATCACCGATACACTCATTTAAAAATTTTAGAACTTCAGTTAAAAATTAAAATGACAAACGTTTGATTATAGTAGGTTTAAAATCATTTGCATTTAATCGCGAGTGACAACAAATTTACAGGGAGGAAAAGATGACAGTATAGAGAAACGATCATAACTTCGTAATGACGTAAATCAAAATAGACGAGTTGCAGGAATAGTTATTTAATCGCTTTCTAAGTTCCGCATTTTACAAGACAAAACAACTACAAACACGAAAATATACACGGCACATAGTATACAATCTAATTATTATCCCCAAGAAGGTTCAAAGGAAATATACTTTGATGTTAATAATGTTTTGATGTATCAAAAGAGAAGATAGTAGAGCTATGCAACCGCTACAACAAAATAAAATTGGGATTCTAAAACAATGATATTTCTAATAATAACTTTTTTCATACTTGTGGATGTCTGGTTGTCAAATTTTATCAAAATTTCGGAATCGTTTTTTAAACGATTTCGATATTTTTTTCCGTCTTTGTTTTCTTTATATAAGGAAGAAGTTAAAATAAAGCAGATTGTCAATTCTTAAAACAATTATTAACAAATGAAACGAATAATTAAATTAATATTGAAAATCCCATGCTATTGTAACGATTTGATCCTGTCGATCAAATAAAATGGTATCGTTTTAAACACAAAGGGTTTATTTACAGCTTTATACAACAAAACGTCCTCTGTGTTAAATGCTGGGAATTATTTACAACTGGATTGTCAGTTCGGCATCTATGGCCAGAATTCACAAGCTGTCCGCCTATCCGAGCGTGTAGCTCCAGAGATCTAAGGATTACTTCCGATAGATCTTTTCAACAAACTCGAGATCACGTGGTATCTCTTCAACTACAGCACTGCTCACAGCTCGTCTCGTTGTCGTATCCGCTCTCGTTCAGTCTCTAGCCAGATCAGCTGGTGCCGTCTCCTCGGATCGGCTTGTCTCCTCCCTCCCTTCTTCCGAAACCTTCCATTTTAACACTGGTGAGGATCCGCCTCTCAGGATCCCATTGGTGCGCAGGAGATGCTGATTGTCCAATCATTCTTCAGAAATACTCCCAATGGCGCGCCGTCATATCGTGGGAATATTCTTGAAACATCCACCCTCTTATCAGAACCTTCACAATACACAAATATTCGCATCTGCATTCGCATAGCACTTCTTTCTTCAATGGGTTGTAGAGAGCATATTCTGTTCGTTATTGGAATTTCATCCCGGCTTGGGTGGTCCATAGAAGAAATAGTCCTATCTGGTGTTTCGACATGGTTTGCTTCTTCAATGGGTCTCCAGCATGTGTGTTCCATTATTTGTCTTCATTCAAGTCCGAAAGGCAACACTAAAAGGGAGAAACACAATGCGCAACAAAAGATGGATAGTCTCACCGCTGGCTAGAAGTAGCAATGTTCGAACATAAGTCTCTTCCCAAAAGGAGACCAGGTGACGACTTCTTTACACTATCTATTAGAGGAACTCTAATATTTAGAGCAGAAAGAAATATAGAATATTTTTTAGGACAGGAAAGAAGCAATATATTTTTAAAGTTATCTATACCATTTTAACAAATTATTTCATATACCGTTGAACTATAAAAATCTTTGCTTTATATCAGCTATTTAAGAGCAATAAAAGGGTCTTTATTATTATTTTTTTCATTTAAAAAATTAATCACTGATATTTGGTTTCACAGACGCTTTTTTCAACCTTCTTTTAGGCAAAAATTCAACTATATATATATATATATATATATATATATAATATCGCAAATATTTAATGGATTATACAATAATATTTTTAAAATGGCTTAGATGCCATGGGACTGGTTTCCATTAGAAAACTCATGCATATAATTAACAAAGCATACGCGTGATTCTTAAAATAACACCGCACTCATGTGCATGATAATTTAATTTTTTAAACTATGTTCCGAGTGAAGAATAGTTGGAAAGAACGCATACAGTACTTTCGGTGAACCAGTTGGTCTCCAAAGGTGGCTAGTTATTAATAAATGAAAACCGAAATTTAGTCTACAGATTACAACCACAACACACAATCAGGTATATTTATATCAACTTTAAAGCGTAATATAACTCCATCCCCATACATCGACCTTTGAAAAATGTCAATCAACGCAAAAGCCGCGGTGGGTGGCCGTAGTGCAAACCGTCCATCAAAATCAATCGAAACCAACAGATCAGTAATAGGGTCCTCAGCGAATTCCTCTTTCCGATTTCGTAATGGAACAGCCCCTCGTAAACCCAAATTGGTGCAGCTAGGGGTGAAGGAAACCCATCTCATCTGCGGTCTAAGTGCAGCCGCTTCCAGCGGGTCGCACATTTCAAGTGGCTGATTCACGAGTGAACAAAGACGGCGGTTCTGCGAGTGACTTTTGAGTCACTTCATTCGCACTCGACTCTTATTTTCACCCCTTTCCCGGCCAAGACGGCGGAAAATTTCATTCCCTGGATGTAATGAGAGCGAATGCCGTTTCACGGAGACAAACAATGAGTTCGACGCGCTGTTGAAACAAACGGGTTTCTCGGCGTTTTAGAACAAAGCGAGAGATTTTTGAAAAGTGGGCGACTTCTCTTTGGAAGTTATGATTCAACACTAATGGGACATTTCGACTGCAATGAAAGGGACGTGATTACTTCCAAATAAGTCAATAAAATAGAAGAAAAAAATAATAAACTACCAATTTATTCGGCCAATCCAAAATTGCTTTCTTTACAAGAGATAAGTATTTTATTTACATAAAATTCAATCAATCATAGATCTTCCTCAGAAGTTCGAGCATCTGTCTATAAAACGGTTAGTCACTAACTGACTGACAACATACTTTAATTTCATGTCTCAAGAATTATCGGTGACTGACTTCATATTTTGTTCAGACCACATCGGTCACCACCGATTGATATTGTTAATTTCTTTGAAGCTTCTTTATTAATTAATCACTGACGACACTAATTTTTAAAAAATTACATTCTTTTAATAAATCTGAAAATGAAGATCATAAAATAATGCATGCAGTTTTATTGCAACTTTATATAGATAGTCAGCACATCAAAGAAATCGTATATCGAAGGTTAGACAAAAAGAACGCCAAAATAAATTTGGCGCTAAACGTGTTAGAGAGAATGTAAGTGAAAACATTTACTTTTTAAGACGGTTATAGTCGCAGAGAAAAATTCCCTTCTCTGTGTTCATAGTATTCAGTAGGAAAGTGTGAATATTAACTTTCCTTAACTCACACAAAATCTTATTGTATGTTTACTTCTTACATTATACAATTATTGCCAAAAATAATAAATTAGATGTAACTAAAAGAAGCCCTTAATTAGATGTAACTGAATAAATAATAAAATTGATGCAGCTGACAGAAGCCATTAATTAGACGTAACTGAAAGAAGTCATTAATTAGATGTAACTGAATAAATAATAAATTAGATGCAACTGAAAGGAACGAAATCAAACCTGGGATAAGTTTAGAATAATTTTTCAAGCTGAAATATTGACTTCTAGGTGTTAAAAAAACAAAACAAGAATTTACAGAGCTCAAAATTTACTGGTAATAATAGCCAACGACAGCAAGTTCAAATTCAAATGGACAGCATGTTAAAAATTATTAGTAACTCCATTATTGACGATTGATGTAATACATCAAACATCCGACAGTAGAAAAATGGTCAGTGAAATTAAACGAATTCTGCTCTTAAATACAGATTTATTATTCTGAATACATCGATTATCATGGTTTGGAAGAAAATTCTTCTCAAGAACATATGCTCATTTAAATGCTAATCAAACCTGAAAGGAATTAGCTTGAAATATATCACATAATTATATCCAGATTTATTTATGATGATATATTGAACATTTTTTCTTGTAATGTTAACTTGAATTGTTCTGAACAAGAGATACAATCTAATATGCATTAGCAATCAGTTGTGAATGATTTAATGAAATTTTCATCAATATTTAGTGTAAAATTTTTGAAAAGATATTGAAGATAAACCATGAAATTAGATGGTTATAAATTTTTATTAAATAATTTTAAAAACCAAGGATAAAAAAGTCCATAAATGTTTATCAGAATAAAACTAAACAAAGTTATATTTTAGAAAAGAGAACTTTCCTTTCAAAATAAAATAAATCGTTTTAAAATTTTGAAAAGTAAAAGGACTATCAAATTACGAATTAATAATGTGTTTCTATTTGTAAATGGAATAATTCGCTTGGACGATTATCAGAGATCGTCCGTGAAATTATTCCGATGATTAAAAATATAGTCGTGTTCTAATTTAACATTTTATAAATGCATATTAAATATAGCCGAGGAATAATAAACAAATCCCATTTAAAGAGTAACTAATAATTTTCTCATTCTCTGATTTACAATCATCCAATCACATTTCCAAAGTTTAAAAGTTTCCGACCTTGCATTGCTGAGTTCCTTGTCTACGAATCAAATCGGCGGTGGAAGTTACATAAAAATTACATAGAGGAACACTCAACTGTTTACAACTCATACATCTCAATCCAACAACAGATATGACAAAATAAAACAACAACAAGAAAAAGGACAGACGCCATCAAAATTTCTGAAATAATATCCCTTATCACAAAGGGGCACAGGCCTTAATTTACAATTTATTGCCCTGCGGGTCATGTTTCTAAATATCAAAGAAACGAAAGTTAAAACAAGAGAAATCCACAAAAGGCAGATAAGCAGTCGACACCCCGGAGGCCCGACGAAGAGAGAAGGCATATGGTAGGCATTTGTAATCTGTTGACGCGATCCGTCACCACGTGTTCCAACTCCCACCAAAAACATCCGCGCAAGAAAGGAAAAGAGAGAGAAAAAAAATTTTAAGACACTCCCCCGCACTACCCCGAGTTTGCTCAAGAGCTTTCCTCCACCGACATAAGTCACCGGTTAGATCGGGAGAGCTGCCCGGAGATGACAGAAGTCACGAGATGGAGTGGATAACGTCGGTGGCAAAATGTGCCGCACAGAAAGTGAGCGAGTAGATTCAAATGATAGCTGAAGTGGAACTCTTGAAGTGGCAATGCTATAAATAAACGCGCGGTCGGAGCACTTCTCAACAATAGATTTCTCTTAAATGAAGAAAGCTCACAGCAATTTGATCGAATTGCCATAACAAAGGCATCAAACCATTCCTAATAGTAATCTTCACGAAACAACACCGATTTCTCTTCATTGCTTCATAGAAATTATACTGTGCACCTTCACTTATTTGTTTCTCATGTTAGTAACTCTGTTTGCATTCAATCTTTTTATTCATAATAGATTTTTTTTTTGTTCATTAAGAAAAATACGCATAAGAAGACGTAATACTAGGTTCTTGCATTCATTTTGTTCACTTTATAAAGGCATTTATTGGGAAAAATTGGTACTAATATATATAAATCAAAATATTTTCCATCATTTTGGGGACATCAATCCAATAAACCTGGTAAGAGAATTGCGATGAGATGAAGCAAGAAGACTATTTTTCTCGCGTAAGTATATCTCTGTGATTAGGCTTCTGGCTTGATTCCTCCCGTGGACCTCTCAACATGATGCTGTGTACGTAACTGTCAATATGTGTTCTTTTCTTGTCTATATCCAATAAATGTGCTGTCTCCATCCAAGAACCATGCTGATATTTATTGGAAATTAATAACAGATTGCATTCGAATGTTTTTTTAGCCCTCCAGGCCGCTCTTTTTCATTGACATCGAAACCACCCCTCTGAAATAGTTGAAACCAAAATCGGCAATTGGAATATGATCTGCCAGCATCACCATAAGTTTAAAAAAATGTCTGATGGGCTTCGAAGGCAGATTTATTCAAATCAATCAATCAAACAAACAAACAAAAAAGTAGTGAATGTCGAAAATGCACTTTTTCCATGATTGTGGTCTTCATTACTGAATAACTTGATAATACTAAATAGAAAACTTTTAAAATTATAACAATAATAGTAAATTGATGAAACCCGAAACCCTTGCTGCTTATATAGATACTTCGCATGTTAACCAATAGATCGCTGATTAAAATACATGCAGGTACCTAATACAAAGTGAATTTTAAATTCTATTTTGCATGCTTAAAAGTTAAGTTTCGATCAGAGAATATTCCATATCAGTGGCAATAAATTACAGACACGTTACTAAGACAATGTGTCCTTTTATCTGTGCGAATGGCAGAACTTAAGATCATGTAAATTTTTAAAATCAGATCGATAAGTATAAAGAGAAAGCGACTTTTCAGTTATTTTCTGATGCCTCTAACATCGATTCGTAACATCGGTGTTAATCCATACGTACATACAATGTTTTTATTATTCCAGTCAAAACTCTTAAGATTAGATATAATTTACTTCTAAGAAGGTACCGTTGCATAAGAAGGGAAGGATTCCTCGCCTGATCTATACAAATAGATGTTAACCTCAAAACAATACAAGTACGCCAATACAAATATTTAATAAAGTCCCATTGAAAACGGTGCTTGAGCATCCTCCGATTCTAAAGAAATATTCTGGTAAAACTTTAATGAGAACAGCACGAATCAGTACATATAACCGTTCATCTGTAAAGCTGGGCGGAGTTAAAAATATCCTCACCCTTTTGGTCTGAGTCACTATCGGATGAGAAAAATTAAGTTTTGTTTTAACAACCAGCAAATGAAAGGTTTTTTTTTTTTTGCTAAATTTTTAAATTAGTTGATTTATCCGTAAGCGAATAAAGCTAAATGTGAAAATAAAATTTAGTAATGGGATCGTAGACATCTTATTTATATGTTTTAATGCTGGATGGTAGAAAAAGGTAATGAGATGAGCTCTGAAATTTTTATTCTAATTTCTTTAGTTTTATTTAATATTTTTTAACCTTTAATTTTCTCAAAATATATAATCCTATTATATTTAAAAAATTACATTTAAATTCTTTAAATCTCATCATAATAAAAGTGCGTTTAGGGACGATAACTTATTCGGATAGATTGAAAATAAAGAGTATAATGTCTGAAAAATCATGTTCGGCAGTTTTTTTAATAATATATTTATATACGAATCACATATTGATTATATATCAATCTTTTCCAATCTCATATCCATCAGCGCCAACAATTTTAAGGTATCAGAAGATTACCATCCTATGGCAACAATGAAAGCACCCCCAAAAATTTACGACATGGCGCTATATGACTTTGCCATCATGAGAGCACACAGAGAAGAGCTCTAATATTAATTAAAAAAAGTTTTAATGAGTGAAAAATATTGTTATTTCAGGAAAGACATCAACATAGATTAACTTAAAAAGCAAAACCTTACGTAAATATAAAATTTGATCCAAACAGTTAAGTCTATACAGAGATCCACAAACTGAATTTATACGCCCGCGCATGTGCGTAATCATACATTTTTAAAATTTTTAATCTTCATAATTTATGGACAAGCGAGTGATAGGCCTCGGTAGCCTTGTGGGAAGGTCTCGGCTGTTGAACCAAAGGGCTTGAAGTTCGAGACTCGATTCCACCGAGGAACCGTTAGGTAAGGGGGTCAGTTGCCCGTTAACTATGTCCGGGTGCAACGGCCTCCCGTTTGGTTCAATGTGGAGACGGAGATGCCTGCTGAGGTGTCGTCCTCGTCATCTGACCGCAGTTCATAATGACGAGGTCCGTCCCAAAATAGCCCTAGAGTTGCTTTAAAATGTGATGTAAATAACACTTAATGTTATGTTAATAAAACTTAACTAAGAAGCGAGCGATGACGCACTGACATCCGTTCACAAGCGATACCGGAGCAGAAGAGAGCAAAAAGAGCACGGAATATTTTCTGCTCTTCTGACAGATATTTCTCAAGACGTGTCGATTTAGGTAAGGGAAACTTAGATATTCTTTAAAAGAAACTGCTTAGAATGACAGATTTTTATCCCTACACTAGGAGCGCGGGAATCGCTGATTTAAGCATTTTTACCATGCTCCTGCGGCATTAATTAAATAAAAAAGGAAGGACGGTATCAAGAAATAAGAGAACATTTTAGAATTAAATTAATAAGGGTTAAATTAAGATAAAAATTAGGAAGTTAATTAAGATTCATTATATGTGTATTTACACGCATTGCTCGTTTAAAGGTATAGGATAAATGAAACGACACAAACTATAAAAATTTATAAAATTCTCTTACGAAAAAAATGTATTTAAATCTGCAATAAAACATATTTTACAGATATCTGGAGGCTGTTAGAGGCATACACAGCATCAATGACAAGATGTCAGCGCTGTTTTAAAAAGAATGCGAGATCGTAAAGATAGATCAGATGACACTGCAAACACATTCGGCGCACCAATTACGCAAAGGGAAGAGCTACTGTTTTCTTAGGGGGTGGATAGATTGTATCTTTTTTCCTATGCAAAGATATACGTTCTTTCAAATTATCCGATAGTTACCACCCACAATTACTTCGAATGAAAGACGATTCAAGAAAATTACTCAGACTGCATCTTAGAGTTAATATTAGTTAAATTGGGAATCCTTCTGTTTCATCTGATCAAAAAAAAAAAAATTTACTATCACGTTAGAATTTGTTTTTTTATAGATTAAGTGTAAACGCAAAAAATTCGGATGCATTTACATAATTACATACTAAAATAAATTAGCATAAATACTGCAATTTCCGAAGTTTTAAATCAAGATGAGTAATTGAATTACGTATGTGGAGACGTTTCTGATGCCACTTAGAATATCTAATCGTCAGTCAAGGGACAAATGTTGCTTTTTTTAAAAAGGAAAACGCGATTTTGGGGATCCAAGAAGCATCTGAGATAGAGGTATTACTAATCTCCATTATATCGGTATATATGATCTTCTTGGAGAACTTCAATGAGAAACTAGCCTACATTTGTGTTTTGTTCGGAAAAATCGGAACGCTAAACAGTGTAAAAGCCAACCAGTTTCTGAACAATAGCAGGCAGCAAAAACAAAATTAAACAATATTTTGAGAATATATCATACACTATCACATAAAAATAATAAACTTTTAAATATGATGGCATATAATTTCGGCCATCGTCATCTCTGTTCGCCATCGTCATCTCTTTTTTCCTCCTCTTGATCATCATTTTTCTCACCTACTAGTAAATGTTCGATTAATTCGTAATTGAGAATGTAAGGCGAATAGATTCGCCTACAAGCACTCAAGTTTGCGTATCATCATCACTAAATCATTGCGCACTTATAGCTGACAAGTCTAAATTTTGGATAAGTATGGTTATTCTGATTAAATCAGGGATAGATACTAGATTCTACTGCGTTGCCAAATGTGAGAAAATAAATTGCAACAAATAATAAGAGTTATAATTTTTGAATTGTGCCGTGCTAAAATCATTATTTTAAATAACGTATCGACCCAATCACAGACAAAAAGTTTCTGTTTTAGAGCAACGTTCAAAAATATGAGCATACAAATCTTTAACCACACACGGAATTCCGAGTTGAATAGTTGAAATTATTTATTTATACTCCATCACAGACAAATAATTTTCCTAAGGTTTTAATAACCCTGAAAAGTAATTTAAATTCATAAAAACATAGATAAATAAATAGATTATCTGATTAACAATCATCTTAGTAAGCAAAAGTATCGTTGTACTTTAGCTTACTCGAACAACTGAGGATAAAATATATTAACTCCATTTTCTTTACAGCAGGGTTTAACAGTGGTTTACGATAATTCCTGTGTAAAATTAACCAGGAAAATAAAACAATAAATCCTCTTGATTCATAAGTTTTCATTACAAATTTAATCCCTTTTCTTTTCAGATATAATTCATTAACACTTTATTTTTTTAAAACAAGAATTTATATCAAATATTTTCTAAGCAAAAATTGACCACTTATGAAAGAATTTATTGTTCTAAACTTTGATCTAATTAAAATTTTATAACAGTGAAAATAATTGAAATTTTCTCTTTACTCTAGTAATTTATATACGAGATGTAAGGCAGACAGTTATTTATAGCACAAAATCAGATGCAGTAACAAAAACTACATTCATTATTTTTTTTTAAAAAAGCTTACTTGCTATCTTACATATAAATTTAAAAAATCACTCATGATAATTGCAGTAATTTTTGTAAAGTCACTTAATACAGAAATGATTTAAGCTTTAGAGGGGTTAGCAGCTACGATTTGACGGTTTTTCAAACTCATTAAAATTTTTTATAAATAAATTTATCACATTTGGAAACAAGGCTTTTAAATTAAGAAACCCGGTTTTCTGGAACATCTGGATATTCCTCTTCTTCAAAACACAAACAAATATTTTGAATTCTATCGGTTTGGACCGATTCGTCTCATAGATGAAGGCTTAGAGCGACGAGATTAACAAGTGGAGGTATATTTGAATTTCCGATAAATGAAAGAAGAAAAAAAAATTGAAATAAGTTTGAAATTATTATATGCTTTAGCAGAACGAATTCAAGACAGAAGACGAGTAGAATTAATAACACTTTTGTTGTAATTGCAAAATCCACAAAACAGCGAAGAAATCTAGCGTACTTTCTTTAGTTTGAAAAACCAAAATTATTAACTTATCAGGAAATATATTGTCAAGAATATTTCCAAATTTTTAAGTGGAAACCGATTCTGATGAAGAGCAAATCGAAGAAACTACTCACCAGAATAATTCTTTATTAAAAGAAGTCATGGAAATATCAATTCACAAGTTTCTGGAAGATCCTGAAGAAAAAGAGACTGAAATTCAAAGACACTGAAAGCTGGATTTTCATTATTCCAGGCAATTAATAGAAGAACAAAAATCATGGATTTGTCATTTGATGCCATGAAAAGTATAAAACCAAGTTCAGTAGCTAGTGAACGAGTATTTACAATTTCACGCAATATTGTGCCCAAATTAAGGATAAGACTTAGCTACCGTTCAGTGGATACTTTATGTTTTTTAAACTACTATTTTTTTAGGAGAAATTAAAATTACTGAAAATAATATGAGTATTATTTGATTTTTTTTGAGTTTTCGTTATTTTGTGTAGGTAATGTGTATATATAATCCTCAATGTGTTTATTTTTTGACTTTGATTTCGCTTTTGTGATTTTATATAATTAATTTTTTTTTAAAAAAAATCTTTTTTTTTCTTCTTTTAGACAGAAAATCGAAATAAAAAAAAACAGTTTTTGTAAAATCCCTATTAGCAGCAGTTAAACAATATGTATAAATAGATCTAATTATCTTATGTAGAAAAATACAGGATTGTACACATAATAATTTTATTATTATTAGTTAGAAATGGTTAAGAATCAAAACATATCTGCCTAGATATACAACATAAAAATTAAAACAGAAAACGGTAAAAATCCAAGTAATTTCCTTTCTAAGACAACATTCAAATTTGTCACTTGATAAATGAATTCTATTTCAAGAAAATAATTTTCACGGGAGAGAAATTCTGCTGTTTTCAAAGTTAATGTCTGGTGAGGGTCAAATTCTATTTTTGTATTGGCATCACTAATACTAAAAAAGTGCCTCGGTGTAATTTCTGAAAGTTCTTCAACGCTAAAACAACTGCAAACAATAAAATTTGGCTCCCTTACCAATAAGAATTTAATTCTGATCAGAAACTAAATAAATTAGAAGTCATCAATACAAAAATCAAGAATTATAATCGCGCTTGAGCGGAAGAATACGGAACGAACAAAAATAATAGTTTCGTAACTTCATTCAGATAACTGACTGACTTCTGCGATAACTCGAAACATTATCTTATGTTTGTATAGAAAGAAAAAGGAACAAGAGAAATGAAAGCGAAATAAAAGAGAACCGGAGACGTAATTTAAGAAACTTAATGCAATGGGAAGAAGTGGCGAATGATATATAAATGGGGAAGAATCGATTTTAAGAAGTAAACTCCTGGAGATAATTCAGCAGATCAAAACTGAAATTGAATAAATCATTCGATTCGCTAACCAAAGCAATTCCAGAGATGAATAAGAACAAAAGATTTTTTATCGGAAACTTTTAAGTGAAGAAATGGAGAGTTCCGTCTCTTATTCGAAAAAAGATCGTTTGATATTTCAAAGAAGATTTAATTTATTTTAGAACATATTAGTTTTTCGAACTATGCTACTTTCGAAAAATGCGGCTCGTATTTTAAATAAAAATTTTAAAAGGGAAATAGACCCACTATTTTTAATGCAATGTAATTATTTTTCGCTGATTTCATACTAATAAGTTCATTAACAGACGAAAACATAACTCCATGTCTAGTTTTACAGATTTGATAATACTATATTGCATTTGATAAAGAAATTTCTTTTAAGACCGTTTTTTTTAAATAATTTAGTTCCACAGATTATGAATTTTGACTCAAAATTACATTTTACAAAATAAATAAATAAATAAGCTTTTTTCTTTCCTTATGTATAAAACTCTTCCCATAAAGGATTCTTTTCTTTTCTTTTTACAAAACAAGTAAACAGAAGAAACTGAATAAACAAAATGCTCGAAAATAGTAACTTATTTTTCAAGATTTTCTAAAAAATTGTTGGAAAGTTTAAGTGCCAATCACTACCATTAAATCAGTATTGTATGGAGATTTTTTCAGCACTTATGGAATGAATAATAAAAATGAAACTTAAGTTTCAAAAACTACATTAAAAATTACTAAATTACACAAAAGGAGGTGAAATAAATCACTTGAAAGTTATTATTTGAGTACTGAATAGTACGTTTTTGCAACTTATAATTATTGAATCAAACAAAACGAATAATATGTGAATAAAAAATCAATAAAAGCAAAATTTGTTCCAAACATAACCAGTTCATATTTAATTTTTAAAAAATTATCTCCAATGACACAGATTAAAACACCGGAATAGAATTGCAGTTGTTAACTTGATAGTTTTGATAATTAAACGAACAATCGTTTTAATGCAAGGAAAATGAAATTTCAAATGGTCTTGGCTTTCTCTAAAGGTTTTAGGAATTTTTAATTACAGAATAACAAAAGTAAATCACAAAAAAAAAATACAATTTAAATTTCGGCGATATAAAATTACATTTAATGTCAACTTAAGTGTTTATTTCAGATAAATTTTTCCCTACCATAAATTTCACATAATTTTAATAAACTTACTTCGATTCGAACGAAATGAGGATGATTCGTAGTGGTGGGAATAACATCCAAGTTATTTTCTAAAATCCAGTCGTTGGTGTGTCTGTGATGATTTCTTCTCGTCCAGCTGTTGGAATCCTCCATGGTCCTCGAAACGAATGTTATCTTAAAACACTAATTACTCTTTTGCTCCTCGAAAACAATTCAGCATTCTTTGTCTTGATTCAACTGCTGTGAAATTACACCGTGAGAATCCATTCACCAAAAAATTTTCTTCATGAGTGGCAAGCAACCATCGGCTTTCGGAAAGATTGATGAAAAGAGAACAGAAACTATCATTCTTGATTCTATTATGATTCTTAATATACGAAAAAAGCTATTATAAGATGATGGGAAATTTTATGGATAAAAATGCCCCCATAACCATCAATATTAATTCCAATGGAAGACGTAGCAGTAAAAAGCTTCCAAAACCGAGCTATTACAAAAAATGAGCGGGAAAAAACGTGCAGACTCAACAAGTAATTCTTTCTTAAGAAGAATATCAATCACTCACCAATCGTTCCATAAAAAAAAAAAAAGAGAGAACGACAGCTCGACTGACAGACCTCTTAGAAAGCGCATGTACCGTTTCAACACTCGCTGCTGAAGGCTTCTTTGTTGGCTGTCAAATTCTCATCTTTGGAAACTCGAAACTAGATTTTATTGCCGATGAACACCACTTCCAAATTCCGACGCCATGTGATTACCACAGAACAGCTACTTGTTGAAACTGATGGAAACTACCAACTTCGGCGGGGAGTCCAATAAAAATTCCGGAATGACATCACCGTTCGACTGCCCGGAGAAATGATCCCTTTCAATTGACTGATGGGAAATGGTGATTAAAAAATAATTTATCACTCAATTCATAGGCTCGGGGGTCGTGATGTACGAACGTCGCATGCACACAGACCCGCATGCGAAGGCAGTAGGACAGATAAGAGAGAAAGGCGCAGTATCGGAATTTGTGAGGGTGGGGTAGGATGACTGCTTTACTAAGAAGGATGCCCGGCGACAACTCTGGGACGGGAAGAGGCGGGTAGGAGGGTTGGCGAGTTGGGAAGAACTTTGCCGCCAACTCATCGATCGCCAAAGTTCACTGGGATTCATTCCTTGCTGGAAGAAGTATAATTACGCTGAAGTTAATTTCCGTATTACTATTCATAGTTTGAAATGACTTTAACGCATGAAATATTGAAATGAAACCAAATTATCCAATCAATCCAAATCAATTTATATTCGAAAATTGATTTTATTACCAAGTAATGATACAATGAAATTTATTATAAATTTATGTTAATTTTTTTCTTTTGTACAGTTATAATGATTACAATGAGAACGCAATAAATTAATATGAAGGTCAAGTTAAATATCATTTCTAATTAGTTTATGCTATGTTATACTGGCAAGGTATATTTCCGCTTCCGAAGAATGCAATGGATTCCAAAATTAAACAGAAGCGGCGTTTTTGATAGGTGTCGGGAGAGTATAAATTGATTTCATGAGAAGTCTACGCGACTAATGCCAAAAACCATTTAAAAGTCAATATTTCCTGTGCTCTCTCTGATAGGTTCAAATTACCTGTAAACATATAATTTTTGAAAAAAATATAAGAGGTGAGTTTTTGTAAGTAGATTATTTGAAGTAGGATGGGGCACATTAGAAAAATAAACATTTAAATTAATATTAAAGACGAGAACATTTTTCGTGCGTTATCGAGTACAAGTAGCGAACTCCATCATAACAAAACTGTTGTTGCCACTCAGCATCATTAAATACAGGAATAATAAAATTACAATTAAACGACAACCTTACAAAAAAATTGCTTTATGCTTTCATGGCTGTACAATACCAACTCAACACTGGTCATGTGTTTACAGTAAATATTTTAAACAGGGAAAGAGTAAGGTTTCGGATAAGAAAGCAAAAGAAGTAGTCATTCTTACGTGCGGACCGCGACTTTAAAAGTAACAAACGACTCTCATCAGATAATTTACTTTTCTTAGGTTTGTACAAAAATAACTGCGGTTTTCACAAATATTTTATCTGTCTTAACAAATACTTTCCTAGAGCCGCGTGACTTATTGTATTTTCTGTTACTTAAAGTAGCTTCCACTTAATTTTCTTTAAAGATGCAGGTTTTAAAATGGACTGAGAAAATGAGAGTTTGTTTTATGTTGATATTAACATGGAGGAGTAAAAAAAGAGCATTTCTCTTACGTTTCCGGGTTTTTTTTATTTCCTCAAATTTAAGTAAGTTACTGAAAACTAAAGAAATACAAACAGTTTACTTTAAATGGCCAATTTAATACACTTATCAGAATTAATTAGCAAAGGAGATCAATATTAAGGTCGGACGATTGAAGTAGATGAGAACAAATGACTGCCAGAACTAATTCGGATTGCCATATTTAAAAAAATGAAACTAAAAAAAGTTTCAAATTCATTTTACATCATCTACATGCTATTGTAAAAGCTCGGCCTTTGCTGAGGGTTTAAAGGTAAATATAAAATTATCTTTGCCATTAAATATATTCTGGAAAAAATTGTAATGACACATCAAAAACCACACCGAAAGAAGAAATTTATTGAAAAAAGTTTATATCATAGGTTTGGGAGAATTTCAAGGTTATAGTAGGTTTTTTTTTATTGTTGCTTATATCTATTATTAACAACTAATTAAATTAGATAAAATAATCAGATAAAAATGTCCTGAATTGGGAATCGTTAAAAAATAATGTTTCTCTTTGATAACGGAATATCGTGTACATCTTCAGTAACTCGTAAAAAATGATTGGAGCTAAAATGATATGTAATATTATATCCATCATGAAGCTAAGACTTTGCACCATCAAATTATTATTTAATGACGTGCCCGCAAAATTCTTCGAAATAGTAAAGGCTACGAGGATTATGATGCAATAAGATTGCACACGGTTCAATTTTTGTTGATAATGGATGATAAGTTCTACGAATGTGAAATAATGACGAAATTATAAAAAAGAAGGACGACTGTTATCGAAAGAAAAGGAAAGAGCACCATTGACATAATTTCTTCCATTTTTTTTCTATATTAATGCCATGATTTAGGGTAAAAATATTTTATTACAAACTTAATCTTATTATCAGCAATAATATGCAATTACAAATACTCGCTTCTACGATTTCAAAGGAAAAGCGAATATTTTTTTCTTATGTTATTAAAAAAATTGTATAATGTATTAATAATATTGTTAAAGAATACCAGAGATTTTTATTAATTTCAGAAATTTTTGAATTTTATTTAATGGAACACATTTAACAGAAATTTTATAATCATCATTGCCATCAAGTTTTTTGTAAATAAAGCGCTGACAAACTTTCTTTTTGGTAACTTTTGAAGCTTTTATTTACTAATAAAATATCACTTAGCTTTATTTTTGGGGCTGAAATAATTTCTGCTGTTTAAACTTCAATCACGATAGTCATCCTTCAATCAAAAAGATAACAAATGATTAAAAGATCTGTTTAACTCTTTTGCACATTTTTGATCAGTTGAACCTTCCAAAATGCAAAGTTTTTTTTAAAGCTAATCATATTTTTTACAAGAAAGAAAAACGTAAACATAACAAACAGAACGAGTTCAGAGTGACGTAAAAGAGCAGATAAAAAGCTCGTATCAAAATAAAGTAAATAGCTTTAAAAGAGACCGATGTCGCATTTCATTTGATAATATTAAGCAACCATAAGATAAGTTGCTTACTCAGATTTCAATCGAAGAAGCACCTAACTTATCGGTTACAATAAAATGAGCGTTTATTTAATCCGTGAAGCTAATTTCTAATAGGAACAGAATATTAAATTTTTGGAGATAAAATTTTTGGATTATGGATACGGAAAATTTTGTTTCTAAAAACATCCCACCTGCTTTATTATCTAATTTTCCTACATCCAGATATCTAAAATTAATAAGCAATGATTATCTTTTAAATAAACCAATAATTGTAAAGAAACCAAATAATTTCATTCTGTTTTCATGCGTTTTAAATGTCAGTTAGAGTGTGTGTGCTTTGATAGTGTTTCTGAAACCACTTTTGGTGCCATAGATATAGACCCTTCACATTCTCAAAAATGAAATTTAATAACTCAAATAAATGCAATTTTTTTTAATGTTATAACTATAATGTTAAAGACAAAGATTTCGTTTTTAAAAATTTACAGTCGTAATTTCTTTCTTTATATTACAAACAAACAATAACAACAAAAAAAGGGGGGGAGAAAAAATAGTCTAAATGCCCGTTGTACGATTTAAAATTTTTAAAATGCTAAGATGTGAGATAGAATTAGAACATGATTCAATGGTCGCTAAGCTCTGAAATCAATGATGTGGAAACTCGATCATCACCCACATGGCTGATTGTACAACGGTCTTCCCAGTGATTCAACTAAACCAAACTGAAAAGCAACTTTACAGGCTTGTAACAATATACAAGAAATAATGTTCAAACACAAAATTTAATCGAACGCAAAAATAGACTTGATCATCTCCAGTTGTGTAATCGTTACGAAGTTGTCGATGGCTATGGAAGCTGATGATTATATCTTCTAAAACAATTATCTTGCAAAATTAATCTTCGCGTTACATTAAGATTTTAAAAAGTTATTGTTCATGTAATTAATTTCATTTCTAAACATTTTTTAAAATACTTTGCCTCTTCAAAATACAAGAATGAAATTTAAACAATCAACTGCACGCTTTTCATACTCATTAACTCAACTGAAGGATTTTCATTTCCGCTTTTATTCCGTAATATATATTTAAACTACGGTTGAATGAATTGATTCGATTGGTTTGATGATGTTAATGAACTGATTCGATTTAATTCAAGCTTTTGCGCCATACACAGCAAAGAGAAAAGTATTTTTTTAATGCATTTCATATTAAACAATTAACAACTTAAAAAGTTTATAGTCGGAGAGAATAACTTGGCCGCCAAAGCGAGGTAATTAAAAAAATGTTAAAAATAACATGGCATCTTACTTTTTACTTAATACTTTTTATTCATCCACTCAAGTTCAAATACATTTTTTTAAAAAATTGTAATGGATGGCACTCGATGTTATTACAGTTTTTTTAATATTAATTTGATAATTTTTTTAATAATTTATTATTACAAACTTTTCCGCCAAAAATCTTCAATTCCCCACCTCCAAATGAGTACGAGTTAAGTTTGTCTTTTTCCTCACGCTAACGAGATTAGGATTAACATGTTTCCAACCGGATAATTTCATGTGATTTTTGTTTATTTTCTTAGTGCTTGACGCAATTAAAATTAAACATTGCTAACCCATAGATTTTTCGGATTCATTTTGAAGTACTTTTGAATTAAAGCAGAATGAAGGAAATTAAAAAATTGCTTATCTGTATTGCGTTACCATAACTGGCGTAGATAATACAAATATCGGCGTTGAAAATTTACGCTTGCACAATGTGTTCCGATTTACTTTTTAACGCATACGGAGTTGATTTTGTTTCGGCCAAGCATAATTTTTTGATAAATTATTTATATGAATTGTAATTATTCAATAAAAAGTAATTAAAATAAAAAATTTCTTTGTTGACATAAGTACGAATTAACTTTAAATTTTTATATAGATATTTACTACTTGTTTTAAGTTAATGCAAAACCCACGGAGATTAAAAAGGTGTCAGATTTTTGAAATAGTACACTCGGTTTACTTAAAACACAGTATCTGCTTAAATAAAGTTAAAAAGAAACATCAAAACTTAATAAGCACTAAGAGAAATTCATTATCTTGCAATAGAGGTACTAAAGGATATCATTAAAGGATTCTCAATAGTTCAAAGTTTTAAATTTAGTGAAATGTTTGCATGAGTGGAATTTTATATAGAACCAATTTTATTGTGTCTCATTCATGCCTTAATTTATTTTATATTTAGTACATTTAATTGTCTTTATAAGTTTTGTGTTCTACATCTGTTAAAATAAAAATACAAATTAATGAGATCCACAGAATTAATTCCTCTGCTCAAAATGCTCGAGTCCTCATGATCGCAGGATCTCTGACCGCTGATTGTTGGGGGGTTCGGGTAGGGAGTGATATTCGATATTTGGATTGTCAAATGACAGATCATTTTTAATTTTCTAAAAGTGTTTTAATAGTTTCAAACACATTTAAATAACTTTACCGCTATCTTTTTACTTTTACCGTTGTCTGTGTTTTTGGCCGAGTAGACGTTTGGTATTAGATCATCATATCAAGGCACTTCTGCTACAACGATCATAAATATTTCTCTTAAAACGCATTGTCATTTATATGTTTCATGTTTAGCCTATGTAAATTTTTTGGATCTTCTGGTGATTCACATTTTTAAATACTTACTCCGGTGATTGTCAATAATATTATTTTAATCATTATGTAAGTTGTCGATAATTATAATTCTTAATTTTGATTTTATCACATACCCACTGCGGGCCTTACAGCCAATCGGATAGGTTGGTTTGGCTCGGTGTGGATATTAAATAAAAAAACTAATAAAATTCCCAGAGTTTTCAGAGCAATGATTGTATGAGATGAATTGTAGTAATTATACAATTTATGTTATTTGCTTGGGATATTTTGAAAATGAATATTAATAATAAAATATATTGTTTTCAATGAAAAAGACACCCACTGTTTTTATACATCATAAATGTGCTACATCCTCATACTATTTTTTACTATTTTCCACGTTAATTCATATAATTGATATCATTTATATACGCTTCATCAGGTAGTTATATTTAGCGTTCCATTTTGCTTAAATTATCAAAAATGACGAAAAGAAAGAAAGAAAAATCCTAGTAATTGCCTCCCGGCATTAAACACTATGCACAAAGAGGTATTGCAAAGTGTAAATGCGCTCACATCAATAAACTGCAAATGTTGTCATGTATATATGTGTGTGTGCGCGTGCGTGTGTGTGAGAGAGGATAGCAGTGATGCTGCAAATGGAAATGGCACCAGTGGCATAATATGTTTTTATGTCCCTGGTTTTTATCAATGTCTTTTAAAGCACCAGGGGCATGGTATTTTTTTGCTCCATTCGTTGTATTGTTTTAATGGCATACACACACAAATGCTAATATCCATGGCTTCTTTTCAGGTTGAACAACTTGCTCGTCTTTCAATCGCTACTCATTGGAAGTTAAAGTTAACCATCCTAAAATTTCAAGCGAATTTTTTATTGTTATATATTATTCTTATTGCCAACATGTTTTGTTTTCTCAATTAATACATAAAGTTTAAAATAAAAGGTAAAATATCGGTGGATAGGAATATTTTTAATGATTTCTCTTTCATAGTATGCTCAGGTTATGTAAAAATATATTGCTTGTAGAAAATTTAAAACTACTTCGATAAATAAAATAAGGATAATTCAGTAATGTGAATGACGTCATTACTATATTTTTTTCTTTTGTCTACATCCGTTTTCCCCGAACCATACAACGATGGACAGTTTAGTTATATTAACGTCTCGTTTATTAAAGCAACACTAGGGCTATTTCGGGGTGGACCTCGTCATTCTGAACCACGATCAGACGGCGAAGACGATACCTGAGTTGCCACTCCCTCTCCAAACATCCACACCACACCAGTGGGTGGTGCTTGGCCCTGACGGGTTTAACGTGCACCAGACCAGAGTCCACGACCGTTCTTCGGTGGAATTGGGCCTCGAACCTGAAAACCTACGGATCACGTGACAAGACCTTACCACCAGACCACAGAAGCCTTACTTAATTGAGAGAGAGAGAAAATCCCAACAAGTGTAGTTATATCTAAAATACGCTGCCATTTTACTGTAAAAAACCAATGCAGTAGAAAAAATATTAAGTTTTTATAACAATAATATTTGCAGAGACAGAATTTTCCCATAATGCACAATCAATGGTCATGTATAAAATAATTTCAGTAGGTTAAATCCAGACTCCATTTCGTCCATATTTATTATCACCGTTCATTCATTTATATTATATGATACTGACACCCAAAGTATTTTTAGGATAGCACGCATGACGAATTTGAATACATTCTCAGTGCATAAATATATAAACACATGCAACGATCAAAATTTGATAAACCGTACATGCATCGATTTATCAAATTTTGATAGTAGTAAACAAAAAAATCATTCATAACAATTATAATTCAATAGTAAAATGTTTTCGAATACGTAGATAAGCCACGCATTCCATGGATTTACATTTGAATCAAAATAAAATATTCTCAAAATAGAAGGCGTCATCTTATTAGATAGTAAGGAAAACAAACCAGTTAAAGGGTTAAAGAAAATCTTTATCTGGTAATTCGATGTCATTTTTAAATAAATATAAAAATGACTACTTGCTTCGTAAAGATGCTCTTTCTTTTTGCTTCCTGAATACATATTAAAAAGTATTTTCTTGATCATGAGACATTATGATTACACATAGAATAGATAGCAATTAAGAATAGCATAGATAGCAGTTAAAATCAAATTAAAAGGTAATTTATTGCTACGATGATCTTCAAACAACCACTGAACGTATAATGAATGAACCACCGAATAAATAAATCATCTAACGGTTAAAAAAGGGGAGGAGGGGGAAAACCTACAGTTAAAACAAGAGGGGGGGGAAATCTGTGATTAGTTATAACATTAAGATAAATTTGAAAAACACCAGCAATGGATTAATTTATCAGGGTTAATTAGTGACATTCATTACGTTAACTTTGCCAGCTTGGAAAATGGAGGAAAAATGGAAATCACCTCAATGCAGACCATAACATAACGCAGAATTAAATGTTAGATGAAGGGTACAATTATATTTGTCAAATTATATAACATCATCTGAACACAGTGTTTGTGATTCGATTGATAAGCATGAGTCAGAGGTCTGTCAACACTCCCACCACAACGCAATGTCCTTTTCGCTTTCATTAGTAATCGTATGTCAGTTTTCAAAGAAAAAATTAGTAATATTTCATACTCTCGATTAATTGTAGGTATAGATAAACTGAAAGAATATTGTGCTACGAATTAACTAGTTAATTAACTAACCCTCCCCCTGCCCCCAACAAATCCATTATCTTATCTTTTAACTCTTTAAATCCTTCTCCTAATCCAAAATAAAAATTTAAGTTAATTCCTACCTAGGGCAACAAAATTTTTTTATTTGAATTACTTTTTATTAAATAACTACAATTTATAACAATAATTTATCAAAAAATGATTGATTTTCACAAGAACAACTGAACTCGCATTCTTCACCTTCACGCAAAAAATATTAAAACCCTCGCATTTTACCAAATGAGCTACTGACTGTTGGTTTCGATTTTCATTATAAATTGCTAAAACTGTATTAAAAAAATAATAATTAATTAAATTTAATTAAGGAATTAATATTTGAAAAAACTGTATCAACATCGAGAGTCAACCACTGCAAATTCAAATTCTTACTACTTTAGTTGTCATTCAAACATAAAATAATAGACGTATAAGTGAGATCATAAGTAAATGCAATTTATTCCGATTCCGATTCCGATTCTTAGAAAATATATCAACCACTCACAGCCGCCGCTTGGAATTCATTCATGGGGCCATGACCCCAATTTGCTGCCAAATGCTCTGGAATTCGATACACATCGGTTCAATGAAAGAAAAACTTCTCGCAAATGCGAATACGGGGAAGGAGGGTGGAGGGAACCGAATCGCATTACCGTCCATACCAGCTTAATTAAATGAATCGGTTCCTCTTTAAAAACAAAGAACATATTCAAATGCTGTTCCGGAAGCCAAGTTGGCGCTATATCGCCAAATAACGGTCCAAAAACGGATCTTTTTTATTACCTTTTTTTTTTATCAGCGTAGACTACTTTCGGCTCACAAAGGGGAAGTAAATTCAACTTTTTTTTCCCAGACTAAAACAAAACAATATTTAGTGTAGTGTTTAAATGCAAATATCTGTGTTGTCACATCCCCTGATATTTGAAATCAAACAAAGGAATTCAAAAACAGAAATAATCCCAAGTTAAGACTGTTAAATAGAATTTCAAAATGAAAATGAAATAATTGTGCAATTGAAAAATAATTTACTACAGTGAAAATCTTTTAGCATGCCGTTTTCTCTCAGTACAGATTTATTCGTTATCATTTCAATTTCTTAAAATAATAATCCTATATTCAACAATACGTCATTATCTTAAGAAAAATAAAATTAAGAATATAAATTCAATCAACAAAGATTTAACTAAAATCTAAAATCAAGCACTTACATCATCGAAATAGATTTCTATTTCAACATAGTTTTTTTTTCTCGTGCACAATGTATTCTAATGATGATTCGGTTTTACTCAACGTGATGTTACACCGGTAAAGAGTTCATAATTAAAAATAAATAAATAAATAGCTGCCAAAGGACAAGCTATAATAATGGGGATGGAAACCAAAGCATGCGTGCTAACATGCAAAAGAAGATAAAACAGTCAAAGAACATAACTAAGCGAGGATATATATATATATATATATATATATATATAATTGATATTTTAAACTGTAAATTAAATCCAAATTATTTTCCTAACTTTCAGTTTAATTTAGCATATAGTCACTTCATTTTAAAAATATTCTATTATTTCTTGACGCATTCCAGATGTTGTAGTTAATCAATTTAACAGAAGCTTCGAGAAATTGTTGCTAAATCGGCTAAAAGCCGACAGATGGACTCACTCCGAGTGAAGGGATAAAATATTGTCAATTGAAGCACATTCCTTTAAAAAGTCCCTATGATTCCCTTACAC
>JAOUZG010041477.1:8801499-8842716 GCA_026289955.1 Argiope argentata
TTCCTATTAAAATATATATTCAATATATATTCACAGGGAGAAAAGTTTCATTAGCGTTTCCTCATTTCGTTTTATGTCTTTCTGTATTGTGCTCGTCGCCCTCGCTCCCACATAATGATCGCCTCCCGTGATGGAATAAAACGAACTTAAAAATTCAAAGTGTTGTCAATGTCTTCGAAACCGCTCTTTGCTTTAAACAAAAAATTATGTGTTTACACATTAATATCTAAAAATACATATGTATAAATGCACATATATATATTTTCACAAAGTAAAGAATAAATACAAAATCATTAAAAAACAAAATCGAACACGAGATTTTGGAGAATCTTCAAGCTTCAGATATCCCGGAATTAATTCATTTTGTCTGTCTATCTATGAACACGATATCTGAAAAACGTTCAGAGCTAGACGAATGAAATTTTGTAAATTAACTTACAACTAAATTTGTAAACACATTTTATTTCAAGTGAAAAAAAATCGATAACTATAAAACACAAAGATCATGAAATATAAAATTAGGCATAATATTTAAGATATAAAATCTTATCAAATTCTGAATCAAATGAGTCAAAGGATTGAGAGTTTGTCGATCTGTACTTTTGGAGGAATGTAAATGGAATAATTCAGAAATGTAATCAATTAAATCAATAAAATTTGATATCTTGTGACTGCAACCGCAGTTTCACGTCAATTTTTGATTACAGCTGGTCAGCAAAAAGCCTCCCAAAATACATATTCGCACGACAGATTCACGAAATTTCTGGATTCAAACCAAACATCTATATTTCAAAATTATTGCTCGCCAATTCTAAGTAGGATATTAGCGGTCTAACCTAAAATTCCCAATTTTATGCGCGAAGTAGGGTGATAAAGAATTTTATTGGTGAGTATGCTAGAAAATTTCGGGGAGATCACTCTTGTTTTTTTTAAAAGTGTTTTCTTGTAAAAGGAAAGAGATAACAAGAAGCAGATACAGTTGGCACCAAGTAATTCAGTAGATATGAGACCAGAAAACTACAGGATTAGTAGAGTTCCTTTATAAAACTTGTTTTAGCAGCAAAGTTTATATTTATTGGAACCGTACACCTTAAGTTACGAGTTCGAAGCTCACCGGCCAAAAGATTCCCCGAGTGTGTGGCGGCTGACGCTCGTTAAATCTGTTCGTGGTCGCAAAGTCCTCCATGTCGAGAGCAATATCATTGGGGGTACTGAGTCAGAGGTGATCGTTCTCAGTTCCAGGTCTAAATTACGATCTGGGATGAATCAATGAATTTGCATGAATGTAGTCCGCCTCCTAAAAAGGGTTGTGACGTGTGTGTAGCTAAGTCATACTCTTGGTTCTAGATGGTGTTACTTGTAAAAATAAGAGACGTATATCTCCGGCTTAAAATCTGCTGATCGTATCAGCGGAGGCTTGTCCACGGCAAGTGTCATTAGTCACAACACACCATAAAATATTCCAAAAAATTACTATGAATTTTATGTAAATTAGATGCAAATATTGTAAATATTTATGATTTCTTGTGTAAATATTGTAAATAGTTTAATTGTATAAAATTATATGTAATGGAATCACGCGTCAGTGAGAAAAGATCGTTTCTAAGGGAATTTACAACAGGAAATCGCCATATTTGACTAATATGGCGATGTAGATGTTTTGGCGATGTAAACCGTAATGAGGCCGCTAACGTTTTTTACTACAAGCTGTAGTAGAAGCTGAGAAATAAAGATTTGTGCTTAAAAATTGTTGGAGAAATTTCCATACTTGTCTAGAATGAGTGCGCCGTTTCTGAGTTTGCCCCGTGCACTTTAGTGGGACGCTATTTAAAAGGCGCAGTTTAAGGAGGAGAATTAGAACAGTTCGGAGAAAGTGATATATTGGTTGGCCTGGCTTGAGAGAGTGCGTTTTATCTTCGACGTGCATTCTAAAGCTTTGCTGTTAACCGAGATTAGCGGACTATATGGAGTTAATTCGCTGAGGTTTTGTAGCTTGTGTTGCTGTTATTTAATACACGTTTTCCTAGACAATTAAGACTGCATCTTCGCAATGTTCATGAAAGAATTTTCGTAACAACATTTAGAAAAATGTGGTATTTTACAATAAATATTAAAATATATAATTTAAAATATGAACATTGACTTATTTTTATATCACTTCAAGTTCACTGATATCCGCATTAATAAATTGTTTCCTCTTTAACATTTCTCACTCGCTTTATTGTAAACACGGGACTTCCTTTCGAATTTTGTTTAATATCAGTAATCGTATCTTCTGAGATACTAAGAATCTGCAGAATTATTTTGATTTCTATCTCATATAAATCAATTATCTAAAACTTCACGATACATCGAGTAATAAAGATGGCGCTTTGAAGTATATTCTGCAATTTAAAAAAATCAAGAAATAAATATACGTATAATTAGTTATTCAAGTAGGATTATTTCAATAAAAGAATTTCGTAACCATTAAATGTTCGATTATCTAAAAAAATATGGAAGTTTCAAATTTTGTTGTTAATATTCAATATTCAAATAAATCCGACGTCCTGGTACAGGGGTGGAGCGTCTTCCCCGCGATCTGGGCGTCCATGGTCCGAGTCCCGGTTCGGACATGGTTGTTCTTCATCTGCTCTATCTGTGAATGTGGCCCCCCGTATAAAAGGGACTGTGCAAACGAATGTGATGCGTGAATAGCTAGTCTCTATGTGCGCCTTTATGAAATATGTTGTCCCTTTCAATACGACAACATATCCCCATGTGATACTTAATGGTGCACGGGTATTTCTAAATGATCAATTAAAAAAATACCCAAATAAAGTATTAAAATGAATATGGAAGCTCATAAAACAAAAGTGAGCATGAATGATTAATTAAAGAACTAATTTTCCTTTTCAGATATCTCTTCTCCATTCAAAACGTAAATATTCCGCTAATTAAAAAAAAAAACACTTGTTCTATGGGGGTTTTTTTCTCCCCGATCTTAAAATTAGAAAGTAATAAAGAAATTGAGGTTTTAACCATATGAAAAGAAAAGACGCTCAATAAAAATAATTATAAGAATTTTGCATCTTTTTCAAATTTGTACGTTGAAAAAGATGCAAACAGTAAAAAAAAAAACAGAGGATAGCATCCTGAAAATATTTGCAAAAAAAAAAAAAAAAAAAACATGGGATCGTAACTAAGCTTAGCAGAATTTGAAAATAAAGAAAAGGGCGCTTCCAACGATATTTTCCTTCACATTTATTCAATAATGCAAGTAAATACTACCAAGTTTCCTCGAATAAGCAAAATAACCCAAAATAATAAGCATAAAGAGGTATTAAAATAATGAGTCAATTTTTAAAGTAATCATAAGATCATACTTAATCAAAATTTTTAAGGAAATATACATTTAACATAAATTATTCCGATCATAAATTCAATTTTCATTTAAATAGGAAATAACTTAAATTTATTTAAGAGAAAAAATCGATTTTTTTTAGTTTATTGGATGAACAAAGAAATTTTATTACAATCTAATACAAATTATAATATCATTGCTCTTTTGACATGAACGACTCCTCCATTTCCTTTTATATAAAAGAATAATTTTTTTTTCTTTCCTATGACCAATATCTTGATGAAATAAATTTGTATAAAATTTTCGAATGGAAATAAATTTATTTATTTGTTTTGAAAAATAGAATAAATTAATATTTAAATGAAATTAATGCAGGGATATAATGAAACATAAATACAAAGTAAACATAATCAATTCCTTATTAAATGCTATTTATCCATCTACAACGCAGAATCTTATTCGCGCATAATCTTAGATAGTTTTTAGTATTATTTACAACTTATTTGATAACTGCTACTCAATTGCAAAAATCACAAGATCAGACAAAAATATCTAATCATTCTGATTTTAATACGGATATAATTAACAATATACGTCAAAAATAAAATATATCATGTAAATGAGATAAAGAAGTTTAGTTATATTAACTTCCAATTTTTTAAACCAGCAGGAGGGTTATTTTGCGACGGACCTCGTAACTTTGACCCAGGGTCAGATGACGAGGACAACCCTGAGCTAGAACCTTCTTTTCCAAACTTCTGCAACAAACCAGAGAGAGGACGGTGAAACAGAAAAAATCCAAACGTTACTGAGTTAATATAAATACGAAATAACGCAATGGTGGATATTATAATTTGACGGTACAAGGCTATATGTATTATGAACGGCCTGTTTAATAAATTAGTGATTTCATACTACAACGCATCTATATAAATAAAAATTAATCGTCACATGAGTTGCCAAGAGAAAAACTCAAGAACGACTCGACCAATTCGGCAATTCTTTTTATTTTTATTATTATTTTCGTTAAGACACTAAGAAAGTTCTAATAGAGAAAAAAAAACGGAAAAATTGTGAAGAAAATAGTAATAATGACACTTTTTACACTTTCCCGCCAAAAATCTTCATTTCCCCACCGCCAGATGAGAGAGACTTCAGGTTGCATTTTCCCCATGCTAATGAGGTTATGCTTAACATGTTTTCGACCGGTTATTTCAAACGGTTCTGTTTGTTTTCTTAGTGTTTGATGCATTTAAAACTAAACATTGTACATGAATCGATTTTTCGGATTCATTCTTAAGTACTTTTGGATTAAAATAAAACAGAATAAGAAAAATTAGAACGTTCTAATCTGTATCGCGTTACCCCAACTGGCGCAGAAAATTCACGCATTTTGTGTTGCCCCAATTAGAGTTGGGAATTCACGGATGTGCAGTGTTTTGTAATTGTTGACAACTGCGTTTTCATTTTAATTAAAAGTTTAAAAAATATGTGTATAATACTGTTGTAGCCATCTCAACCTCGATAGATCAATAAAATAGACTAAACTTGATTTTAAGGAAACATGGCCTTGATTTCTAGTTTTCCTTTATTTCAGATATGCAAGGTAAATAAGTTGTTTTTAGATTAGTTTTGTACTATTCCATGCATACGGGGTAGCAGGGAAAAAGCTAGTTTTTAATAATAATTTATTTTAGGTCATTTTTTTTATTTTAGTAAATTGATGAAAATGTATATACTCATTTGTTTGTTCATTTATAATGATTGTGAAATTTTTACGTTTGTAAGCAATATTATTTACTAAGTAAATGATTATTAATTGAATGTAATGTAACAGGTAGGAATTTGATCAACTGCATATGAAAACTTTCAATAGCATCCTTTTATAATTCATAAAATTTGTAACTTTTACAAATTTATTTAGGAGATGGGTCAATAATTCTATTCGATATGAGTTCCACAGTCTGTCTACCCAGCTGACCAAGGCAGTCGTCTGGTCTGACCAATCCGAAATCCACCACTGAAAGCAAGTATAAGAAGTTGCAGAACAAACCCCAAAGCACTTTTCTTCAGGTCATAATCTCAACTGCAAGCAAACACTCACAGCAAGGTTTTACTTCTCCGACTGAATAGTATTATCTAGCATCTGCAATGTAAGTTGTCAGTCGGATTTTATCCAGGTTGCACCAAAAACGATACACCGTTTCATGATTCCAAAGAAGTACGGCCTCAAAAGCATACGAAAAAAGAAAAGAAAAATACAGGGCAAAAAACCATAAACAAAGCTACCCAAAACAATAAACACCGAAGAGCCACCCGATTTATAGTCGAGTACATACCCAAAGTACCCAACCTAGATACAGACGGCTTACAAGAAATGTTAAAGACGAAGGCACAAATAAAATCCGACGTCGGCATATCAATTTATGCCCCCCATAAATTTCCAGATGGGGAGGGTATAAAAAGATGATAGGGAGGACAGAGACATAATTCCTCGGAATCGGAAGTTGCAGAAAGGCGCTCTGGCCCTTTACAACCGCCGACTGTACCGGAAGTTCCGGACCAGGGTTGCTAGGAGACCTGTCATGAATGAAGAGGGAAAAAGCAGTTAGATTCGTCTTTCGCGAAAGCACCCGCCCGGATTCGCGATTCATGAAATTTCCGTTGAATCACGGCGATCGTGGGCTTTGACTCACCATTCTGAACATCTCCACCGTTGCCACTCTTTGAAAATTACATATTAAAATTCCATTCCAATAATATATGGAAAAACTGATGTCGACGAAGAAAATCATTTATAAAAAAAGTTCTTCCAACGCTGAAGGACAAGGGTGGCGAATTTTTTATGGATCAACGTGCCATTTTTTTCTGGTGAAATGTTCAATGAGGTATGGGCGTGCCGACAATTAATTTTTACTCGTGATTACTGGGAAAATAATAAAACAAAATACTAACGTCTCTTTATTTACTACACACAAATACATTTTGCACTGCATAGTAGTAAAGGTTTCAGTTATGCGTGCAATTCAAATTAGTGTAACGTCACTGAGACTTCTTTTATTGTAGATTAGATGACATATAAGTTATATTAGGATTGGGAGATGCTACTCTTGGCAGAATGCATGCTGAATTGGAGCCATCAGCCAAATGGTTTCTAAGAGACTATTTAATGTTATTCATCTGTGAAAATAATGACTCTCATGCATAGGTAGATGAAAATCTGGTTAAAATAGAATGAGCCGGCTTCGTCAAACAGTTAAAGGAGTCTGGAATTGAATTCCTTGTTTCCAAAATTTCGTTACTGGCCTTTTTACGTATATTGCTTGTTTCTGTTTCTGTTTAGATCCATTCCGATTTTTTCCTTGTTTCAGAAAATATTGTAATCCATATTGAATTAGACTGAAAATCCCCCAGTTGCATTTCAATTTTTTCAATTTCCAACCAATCGAATTGGGACTTCGGTGGTATTCAAGTTATTGATATGACTTCATTTGAAGTCTTATCAAGGTACACAATAAAACTGTGCATTTCCGATAATTCTTCGAACTGAGAAAATCTCGCCGAAAACGTAACTCAACTGAGGCAAGAACGTTAACAAATGAGTGTGCCCCCAATGACGAGTCCAGGTAATCCCCTTAGAAAAGATTCCAAGTTAAATTTTGAAACTAATACACTTTTATCAAATAGATGAAGATGGGCAGATATAGATATTTGATATATAGATTAAATTCCTAAAATTATTTACTTGTAAAATATAATTCAAATAAAGCATCTATTTAAGACAAAACAAGAATAAATATAAATTCTGGGTTATTTTCATTAAGAAAGTCTGGCTTAAATTATTGGTTTTAATCAAGGTCTTGGTTTTATCAAAAATTTTATTTCACGCATTTTTTGAATTACAAATTTTTAAACTTACATTAATTTTTTTACAGACAAGTGAATTTACATTTCACACATGAACTTTGTTATTTTGAACTAAAATGCAAACCATTTTTGATCAGTGGAGTGCGCAAAATTATGTGTCGCGTCCCTGTGATCAAGGGCACGCTGACACTAGTTCGGCATCCATGATAGATGGGAACAAATATTCAAAAAAGGACTTCGTTCCGGAGTGTAAAAAATAATAACAATTTCATTTTCAAAAAAAAAAAAATGCCTGAGGATTTTAATGAACGTATAAGAAGGAATACACCATTAAGCAAATACACAATTAGTTAAATGTATGCAAAACATCAGTTTTCCATTATTTCTTTGAAGGTTTTCGTGATCTGTTGCATGTGAAGAGGCAAAAGGACATTTACATACTCAAAAGTGTCTAACCACGTTTATTTTCGTTCAGAGGACCAACTTGCTGGAGCAGAATGGCATAAAGGGCTCGTCTGAGTCGAATGCTATTTTGAGGATCAAGGGAGCATATTACAGCAGGAATAGAATTATTAATTACAGTTAAAGTAGGAATGACTGAAACCGCCCTGAAAATGTAGAATAACGGTAGAACGTTTTTCACACCACGGGGTAAACTTTTTTTCTTTTAAAGAAAGCGAGAGTAAAAAAATAATTTTCTAGAGACAACTATTTAGGGAATTTCCACCTTCCTCGATTCCCCTTTCGTAAGAAATGGCAAAGAACCGAGAATTACAAGGTAAAGCATCTCATTTTGAAACTACGTGAGGGGGGGGGTGGATCTCGTTATTTTGAACTGTGGTTGTAAGAATAGGTAGACAGATAGTCTTACGTAGTACTCTACCTTCAAATGATTTGAAGGTAGAGACAGACAGACCTTTTAATTTTGAACCACGGTCAAATGATCAGGATGACACCTGAATGGGCATATTTGTCTCCAAACTTCAACACCACACCTAACGGGAGGGCTTTTGGAGAATGTTTGGTCTCGACAGATTTAACATGCACCAGGCCCATTTATACGACGGTTCATCGGTGGAATCAGAGCTAGATCCGAAGCCGAGACCTTAGCACTAGACTACTGTGCCCCCCCCCTGCTATAGGAACTATCATCAATCCTAGGTAGGTTTGACTGCAACAAAAATCAGAGCAGATGATGGATTCAAAGCGCACTAGACATCGATGGAGTTCCACTGCACCACCAAACCAAATTAAACAACCGCAGAAGCATCGTATCAGGGCAAGGTCGGATTACCAAATAGGTAACAGTGCATGGAACAAAAAACTTTTGATTTACACTTCTATGATATTTTATGTATATACAAGCTGAATGCTTTTATTTAATTTATAAGGGCGCACGAATCAATTAAAATTCAAATTAGATACCACTTAAATGTCAATATTCCTAATTATCCTTTAATTATCCAATATTTATAATTAATTAACTTTTATAAGTTTCTTATTCCATTGTTTAAAAAAATTTAAAAATTATTTTATAACTTTAAAAAATGTCCGCTCATGTAATTTTTAAATTACAGGTTTCTTTTTCTTCATGACTAAGTTAAAGGATTATTTTCCAATAATTTCAAGAAGTTCTTTGTAATGAAGTTATGAAGTGAAATTAGAAGTGAAAAACAAAAAGCGAAGGGCACATTCATCATAGGAAAATAAAAATAAAAGATATCAGAAAAATACACTTCCGACGAAGATTTTATCGAAATCTAAATGAGCAGTCTTTTATTTTGGTCACATAATTTTCACGTGATATTGCAGTTTAAAGTTGGACAGTTAAAGTTATATTTATTAAACCGTGAGAAATATAGGAAAATAAGAATTCCAAATAACCCAGAAATTAAAGAAAATATGCAATTCAAGTATTAAGAAAAGAATTAATTTTATAAAATACAGAATTTATTCTGAATTTATAACATTCTTATGGATGAACAGACTGACATACAATAAATCAATGGAAGGAATGGGTTTAAAATCCGATACAGGCAATAACTCTAACAATGAAGTCAAACATTAAATTTCATACTTCAACCTAAATATGTTTTTGTGTTAAATTCACATACAGAGAGAAAAAAAGCTACGCCACCAGTGACTGAAGAGATAATTTAGATGTACTATGTTAGTGTAATGACTGGGTAACAAATTTCATTCATCTAGCTTGTTTCTTTTCTAAGTCATCTTATCACATGAATTCACAAGTTTAACTCCAAAAAGGCTTTCTTCTAGATTCAAAGAAATCGAAAACCCGGTGATCTATTAAAATTCTGAAGTCGAACTTTCTTATCACTGATGAAAGTTCCATGGGGGAAAAAATTCTTCTGGACACTTCTTTATATCAAAGAAAAAGAACTTAACCCTTTCCAAAGTTATCACTTTTTCTAAAGATTTTTGCTTATAATTTAAGTTTAAGAAAAGGCTTTCAACTTGAAAATCCTTTTCGATTTTATAAAATTCTTCGACTCCACATGAGCTTTGTGAATTCTTTTCATTTTTCTTCTCTCAAGTTTATATATTAGCAGGAAAACGTAATAACTGATGGCATAATATTCGAAGGAAATAACAAATAACTACTTTTTCCATGCAGGCGATTCGATGTGAGTAAATATGTAAAAAAAGAACAAAAATTCAATTGAATTAATAGAAAAAAAGGGGAATATACATATATTCTTTTTTTAGATTGGAAATTTTTTTTAATAAGCTTTCATTAATTACAATGATTATAATGTTTATGAAAATATTATTTCACTACAAGTTACCATAATGGTCTGAAGAACTTATTTAAACTATTTCACTTATTTATAAGCAAATGGTCATTCCGTTACGGAACACGTTCAAATCAAATTATGAAGGATAAAATTTTAAAAAAATCTTTATATTTTTCAAATCAGATGGGAGGAAAATAACAGGAAGTTTCCTTTTATGTAGGAAATGAAAATACTATTAGTGATTTTAAAAAATCACCGCATTAGATGATAATTTAGAACACTTTGACGGAATATAATTGACGAGAATGTTTAAAATGATAAAGTGAAAGTATATGGCATCTGGAATAAAGAGAAGGCGGAAGAAAAACACTTTTTTACTCAATAACATAAGAAGTAACAAAAAGATATGGTGTTACAACATATCTTCCATTGTATTCAGTAGTTTCCGTAATATAACCAGAAGGGTTAAATGTTGTATTTGTAAAAATCTGAACACACACATACACAGAATAATCGAAAATGTATTATTTGGTCCTGATGAATATCATTGGCTCATGAAGGGAACTGGTCAGCGTAGAATCAAATGACAGACGAGCGAAAAGGTTGCATTTATATCCCCTGATTCAGGATTCAGTTGATAAGAAATAAATCCAGCAAAATACTGAAATAATATTTCGCTAGCATCTTCTACAAAAAAAAAAAAAAAAAAAAAAAAAACTTTGGACGGAAATATAGCAAAGATATTTTATTCCAGTTCCCCGTAAAGATGACAAGTCCCATAAATTTCTTTTTATTCTTACACTTACTGCAACTTCGCGAAGGATTAGGAAACATTCTTGACAGAGGCGATATAAAAACGGCATCTCAACAAATTCAAAACATTCATCTATTCGCTGAATAAGATTTTTTAAAAAGAACTGTTCGCTACATTCTGTAAACATCTCAGCGTAATCTCAACACACACACAAACATAAGCATCTTACTAAGAAAAAAATCTAAGGTATTTTTAAAAAAATTCTCCCGTTCTAAAGTTAAACGAAGTTTAATAAGCTAGTGAAAAATGTTATCTACTTACCATACCCCTTGAAATTAATGCTTAATGCGTTTTCATCAAAAATAGTCATAAAAAGAAAGATAATAACGGCGACTGTACCCTAATAAGATTAAATCATAAACGACAAGACTAAAGACAAGTTATATTCATTGTACAGCACTGAAAAGCAACCAAAAAATAACTTGATTACACGCGCTTCAATCAAATCATCTGAAGTGACCAAGTAGTCAGTCGGAAATCGCCAGCGAAAATTTTTTCGACCTCTCAGATAACTGAGCCGTCCATGAACAAACCACAAGAGGGTTTCTCTTTTTCTTATAATAGGTCACACCGATAGATGACAGAAAAACGAGAGATAAAAAAAAGTTTCTTTCCAGCTGATGTTTTGCTTTCCCTCCCCTTCTTCTAATGTCAATTTGTGAAATAAGAGTAAAGAGTGTTTTCACTATCTTCAATAACTTACGAGTGCTAATACAGTTTATATTAAAAAAATATTTTTTTTATATTTTGCATGCATAACTAGTGTTTTAATAATAGATAATAAAAATTTCAAAAGGTGCGTTTCTAATGTATATCGATAGATGGCACTACCGTATTAAAGTAAAGACGAATAAAGATATTGATATTTTGTTTTGCATGCACCTTCTTGAAATATATTCTGGAAGGATGAAAAATATAAAATTAATTCTAATTTGTTATTATTTCATATTGAATTTCAACTCATTTTAATGAGATTTCGAAATACTTAAACTTTTTAGAAATTACAATCATAGGTTGCAGTAAATATTTTTCATTTACCCTTTTAATAGTCTCCATTCGTGACTAGTTAATTGCTGGAGATACTGGCTTTACCTAATTTGAGTCTAACCATTTAAATAAATTTTAAATATGGCACCGTCAAATTGTTAGACTTTAAAGATGAGTTCTGTTCATTTGTTTATACAGAAGTTTTCTTTTGCCTATAGAATTTGATTCCTTCTTTTAGTCATCACCTTATCTTATTTCAAAGATCCAAATGTATGATTTTAAATAAAAAATTTTTAATTCTAATTTTATCTCAAGCAATTAAATCAACATTTTCCCCATAAATATTATGTAAAGAAAAATTGTATCTTTTTGCATTGATTTTTTTTTCAATCAACATCTTTTTTTTTCTTAATGAATGCAAATTTAGCCCTGCAATATTTCAGTAAAACAGATAAAATATAAAGAAAATACTTATTTTTTCCTGGGCTGTAGTAACCAAATGGCACTTTTTGATGAACTAAAATAAAGAATCATACCATTAAGCACATAAATGTGCTTTTATTAGCTAGTTGCTGTAGTTTGATGATGCAACAAAAACTATTAGCGAGAATACAATTTCTCAATATTGGATTTATATCGATCGAAGTGATTACTTTTTAAAAAACTAATTAGAATAAAGTTATTAAAACTTTACTTTGTCTAAAAAATATATAACTTATAATTTTTGATAGCTCAATAAAAAAAGGGAAAATGATCATCCCTCAAGCAGTATCATTCAAAAAAAAAAAATAATAATAATAAGGAGGAAATTAAACAAAATAGGAGACTAATTTCAACCAAACAAAGAAAAACAACCTTTTATTCACAGTACTAGCCTTCAATTTAGATACACTGATGATATTCCAAGATACTGTTGCTGCTGATTTTGAGGATAACGAGTAAAAAAAGAACATTTTCATACCTCTGATGTATTCTTATATTTATTAATGCCTTTAATCATCCAATTTATTATTTCACTAGAAATGCCCATAATGCAACTTTTTTTCAGAAGCCACCCCAAATCCAAAGATTCATTATGATACAAGTCTTATATTTAACAAAGCAAATATATTATTCTCATTTCCAAGAATAAAACATATTTTTTGTGGAATCAGATTTCAATCTTAAAACTTTTTGGGTTCTAAAATAAAGTATGACAAAAAGTCACCACCAGATGATATTGACCAATAGCTTAGAACACTAAAGAAAAGATATGCCATTGAAAATATAATATAATTATGTATTTTGTAGGGAAAAAAATTTACATATTAGTTTTGTTGTATAAAATTCGTTTGGGCAATGAATAACATGGGGAGCAATAATTTCCAATTTGCAAACAGAATTTGGAAAATGACTTTAAAAAGACTTACAGAAAACAAAGCAAAGCAGCAATCAGTGAATTTTTATATATATAATTGTAAACTGGATTTATGTTTTGATTTAAAAAAGTGAAAATTTATCAAATACATCCAAAAGGACAGTAAAAAGAATTTTAAGGATTTAGAATTTAAAAATTATTTTCTCCAAAACGAACACAATACTATGAAGCATCATGTGTTATTACCATATGATATGCATTAAAAGAAATTTTCTTTTTATGTTTAAATTTGTTATAATAGTTATGAAAACTTTTTTTCTTCAACACAGTACTGTAAAGATATATTATCAAGATTTTTTCTCAAATTAGATAATATTTCATTGTAATAAAACCATTAAAAAATATGGATACACTAAATTTAAAATGGTTTTACATCATTACATTGTTTAGAAAGTGCTAAATCAATATAATGTTTCATGAATTTGCAGAATAAATTTGATTTCTTCATGAATTTTAAAAGTAGAATATAATCTCTAGCTAATGTATATTTTATTTTCAAATTTAAGATACTATAAATTATGTATAAAAAAATTATACATTAACAAATTTAAAAGCTTTCAATTTTTAACTTTTAAATTTGAATAAATAAATGATAAATTTTGGCAATCTTTTAAAAATACTTTTTTGTGCGCTGAGTTTTCAAAAAAATATACTAATACTTTGACATTAAAACTGTTTCATTTTTATATGAAATATTTAATCACATAATTTTCTTCTATTGTTTAACGATATAGAAGAAGAATTCTGTTTATTATCTGTGTAACGCAATAGAAATAAATTATTTTTTTTACGATATATGAAAGTTAGAACCAGGTATTTGTATTTTTAATAGTGCTATGATGTTATGGGGATGGTCTAAATTAGAAAGGCTCATGTACACAATAAAGGTTAGAAAGGTTAATGTACATAATGTAAGACAATTCAAATAACTCTAGTTTAATGTTTGGTAGTTTGAAAGAGCCATGGATATGAAATAAGATTTATATTATATAATTAATTACAAATAATTTTAGACAATATTCCCAGTAAACCAGCCGATTGCCAAATAAGCCAATAGGATAAAAACATTAAAAACAATGAAAAAAAAAAGATTTTTTCCTAAAATTATAACAGATCTTAAGCATTATGCAAAATTGAAATGTATCAATACAATTTAATTAATTTTTCCCTTATTATATTTTATATAATCTTGCAACTTTACTGCAATACAGAAGCACTATTTTTGCGGGACCAATAATAATACATAACTTTTTTTATTTACACTTACACTATTGATGAAGTTTACTTTTAAGTAAAGAAAGAAAAGAGAATAAAGATTAAAAAGAAATCGGCTATGCATATTTCAATGTATTATGTCAGAACATAAATTCTTGAACAGCCAATCACTGCATGCTCATGCAAGCTAAATTATATTTTCACTCATTTTAATTGTTTCATTGAGTCAGTAACTTAAGTATTGCAAACGATCAAAAAAACTTTGTCTTGCATTTATTGTTTAAAAATATATCATATTTCCTATTTATTTCATTCATATAATCATGTGCCCAAAATTACTTTTTTTAGGTTTTATTTGCTGTAGTCATTAACTTTCTTTTTTTTAATCAGAGCTTTTGTAAGTGCAATGGCAACACATAATTAAAAGCTGATTTTTTTGAGATGCTCATGCAGATATTAAAATTTTTATTTTTCGCCTAAGGATTTTTGTTGACACCAAAAACCTCATCCCCAAAACAACTTCAAGTTCTGACATGATAAAAATTGCTATCCCTATTGCTCCAGCTTAACAAAAAGATTCTGATCTTTAAGAAAATAATAATAATAATTAATAATAAAGATATTTACAAACCAAAATACCAAATTTGTTGTTACTAGCATATTTATATTATCATTGTTATGAGAATTTTTTACAACTTTTTTTTGTTATTAATTTAAATTTCAAGAAAAAAGTTTAGAAATTATTTGAAATGCAGTTGTATTAAAAATTCTTTTCTTAAAATGGCAAAAGGATATATTTATTACTATATTCTACATATTGATTTTATTGCTCTTTTAGATTAATATATATTAATTAAGTTCCCTAAAAAAAGCAGAAGAGTTAAAGATAATAAAGAATTCTTTCATGAGCAACTATGTTTTATTTTCTTAAATGTTTTTCATTTAATTTTAAATTATTCAGAAAATTAGCCTTTTCTTTACAACAGGTAGAAATGTTGTACCAGACTATTTATTTTACTTATATACATAGGAGGTTCTTTAATTCATGGGACAAACCTAACATACAAATTAAGCATATAGAGAGAAGGGAAGTTTTATAAAGAACATTGGGTTTCAATCATTTTTTTATCAGTGAATTGAGTAAAAGAAAGAAAAAAGATGTTTCCTATAAAACGTATAATTTAGATTTAATGGAATATAGATTCACGTCAAAATAAACGAATAGCATGTTTAACAACATTATAAGTCAGACAGAGCTAAAGGCCAATGATAACAGCAACTAGGGCCTAGTTTCAAAAGCTAACCTTTGGAATATTTTTGTTTAAAGTGCTTGAAATCTGAGCCGATAATCACTTATATGTTGCTATTGATATAGTTAGGTTGTTTGGCTATCGTATATCTGTATACCATTAAATGTTAATGTGTTCATTTCATCTATATATTCTATTCTTTTTAATGATAAAAAGTATCTGTAAGCTACTCCTTTTTTAAAAAAAACTATTTGTGTAACAAATTGACTTTAACTTTTAAAACGCCATGAAATTAAAAATAACTTGCATATAATATATAACTAAAACAGTGGTTTTCATATGCTAAGTTTCATCTGCTTCAATATACTAAGTTTCCAATAGCCTACTATAATCTTTATCACATTATTTATCATGCATTATTTATTGTTATATCATGTTTTGGTTTATTGTTAAAGAAAGGGGAGAAGTAAACAAGTCCTCAAACAAGGCATAAAATTTTGAAAAGAGAGGAAAACAGTTTTCTGCTTCAATGTAAAAATTTCAATCTGAAGAGTAAGTCTTAGATTTCCCTCAATATTCCAACAGAGTCCAAATTTCTAATTTCATATTGGACAAAATATTGTATTAGAGGAATAAATCATACAAAAAAATTAAACAGCGAGTAAGAAAACACTCAAATAAAAGAAAACTAACCTTGTTAGCCAATTCTAATATATCATTACTACATCCAGATATTGTTCCCCCAGCAGCTTCAATTAATTTATGAAGTGTGTTAGGTTCAGGACTGAGATCTCGTGCACCAGAGTCAAATTCCCAGCTTTCATGTTTTCCACTTGCACCATGACTGCCTAAATTTTAGAAAACTTAGTTGATAAAACAATCAATGTTGATATAAAAGATAATTAAAATTATATGAAATGTTATACAGTATTGAAGCATATAATAATTAATATAAACAAAAAATAACTAAAAAAATAAACAAATGAAAAAAATTAAATAATATCATTACTTAATACTTTTCAATTAATACAAACAACTTGTAAAATAGACACATTTTAGCATAAGTTTTATGAATCCATTTTGCATTAAAAAAATTAGAATTTTATTGTTTTATATTCTGTATAAGAAAAGAAGTAAGGATGATATTTGTGAATTTAACAATAAAATCAAAGGGTTCCTAACTAAGCTTGTCAATGTTTCATGTGCATATAAATTTTGACATGAACAATCTTTCTATTAAAACAGAATTTACTAAAAATGTGCTACAAATCACAGGTTTGGCAACTTATGATGAGAAAATTTGGGGGACAATTTGTTACTGATTTTAGCTATAATCTAATTGAAAGAAAAAAAAAAATCAAAAAAGATCATAGCAATTGAAATAGTGTTCTTAATCTGTGCACAACTTCACTTCTTAATTCACAACAGATATGATGTTAAACAAATTCCATACAAAATTATAAGTAAAAGAATAGTGGTAATTTTATCACTCTTATTTTAGAACTATAAAGCAAGATAATGTAATACATCATTATACCAAAAGAAACTCAAATGTATAATGATATATTGCAATGCATTTATTATATTTTATTTTCTGTTTGACAAAATTGATGTAAAGAAATAGGCAAATAGTTTAATTAATTTATTCTTTGGTTCTGCAGCTCATTTTTTAATAGTGGCAGATGTGGATTTCCTATTAAGTAACTGCATAGAGTCACTTAATTGATAGAAAGAATAACAGCAGTTGTTAGCTCGTACAACTACTATCTTTATTTGTTATCTTATATGTTTAGTTTAGATGTAAAATAAGTTTGTAAAAAAATACAAATTCTATTTATAATAAAACATATAAAGATAGTAGTTGTACTCTGTCAAATATAAATGTCTAGCTTTCAATTTGTTTCAATACAGTCAAAGATTATTTCAATATTTATAAACATCAAACAACAGATTAAATAACATGGGTTGCTGCTCAGTCATGAGAAAAAAATTTAAAAAAATGTATACTAAAATAGAAAAACAAGAAAATATTAGTCTAAAACAAATAATAAACATATTGGAAATGAGATATCTGATACTGAATTTTTAAAAAACGAAGGTTTTCAGAATGGGCACTACATAGGGCCCAAAATGCTTAAATCTGCCAATAGATTACAGGTATAATCACTGAAGAAGATAAAATTACTGCTTCAGATAATGTAGAAATCTATCAGAATGTTCAGTTATTAAGTTTAGAGTAAATAATCATTTACTTTAAAAACAGGGAAGTGAATAACATTTTCTAGGTATAATGTATCATATTTGAGAATTAGATTACACAGAAAGTCTTACAGTTAAGCACTTTCTAGATATATATTTGATCAGCATCTCTTATTATATCAAAAGCCTCATGCTCAATTATAGTAATAATTAGGAAGAAAAAAAATATTCTTGAAACTTTTTCACATAATTTCATAATGTAAGACCAATCACATTTAGCAATTTGACTACCATTGTCCATCTGCACATGAGCCTAGGAAATAAAGTCAAGAACAATTAATATAATTCTTTCATTTGTAAAGAGACTCTGAACAAATATCTTACAGTTCAAAAAATAATGACATTTTAATAATACTGAGCAGCCATGTTCCCATTTTCAACAAGAAGCTTTTTTATTTCCAAACAATCATATAATTACTAATATCATAAATTAAATGTTAACTTGTTAGCAGAAAACAGGCAATTTAAAATTTACTATAAAGGTATTGATGGTTGGAATCAGGCTAAATATAAAATATCTTTTCAAGCATATAGTAAATAACTTATTCACTATTAAGATTTTTAGAAACTGGTTACTTCTGTGTTTTGAAAAAAGTATTCAAAATAATTCATCATATTGGATAGAATGTAGTTGACAAAAAAAATCATTTGATAATAGTTGGTGATATATTTTGCTTCCTATTCACTTATTGCAATATGATAATATTTTCTCTAATAGCTCTTATTTTTAATTATTTGGGATGCCCAACAACAAGTTTACCAATGGATTGCCAATCCATTGGCAGTAAGCTTTTTCTTTAACCACCTAAGCTATCCTTTGTTAAGTTTCAAAAGATATATATGTTTCCTAATGAATTTATTTGATGCACTAGAAATTATTTTAGAGCTAAAAACTCTAAATTTCATCTCAGTAAAAACCCATTTAGATTCTGTCAGCACATTCAATATTAGAAAGGAAAAAAAATGAAAATGCAATCTTTAACACTTTCAAAATTAATTACTGTTATATTATTCCAATTAATCATTCAACATTATTTCCAGAAATATTCTATTATTATACATTTAAAATGCTTTTAATATAATAAATTAATTTATAATATTCAACTTGAAAAAGTTGTTGATGTTAGTAAATTCAAATCATTCAATCAAGTCTTATTTCTTAAGACTGCATATAGTAACAATTGATTACTTTCTGTATTAGAACATTTAAATTTTTATAACCATGTCCAAGGAAGAAAAATATATAACAGATAATAGGAACACCAAAATGAGTGATATCAGAACATTGGAAATGAAGAACAAGAAATACAAACTACGGAATTTTTTAAAAATCCTCTTCATATAATAAAACAAATGCAGTCATGAAGCTAAATAGGAACAAATTTTAATTGATAAAGGAAAATGATGGATACTAATCATCACCAAAATTCACATACTAATTTGGCTATTGTATTTATGGTAAAAGATGATTAGAATTTCAAAGATTACTTTAAAAGGATTTTTATGAGATTTTCCATTTATTTCTTATTTTTTACTTCTAATTACAATCTTTATTTTCATTATTATGATTTTTTGTTAGTGTCTCTTTTCTTTCTTGACATCACCATTCATTTTAGAATCTCTAGACTAGTACTTTCGATTCTTTCACTTCACTAAGGAGTAGAGCACAGAAAGATAAGCAGTTATTATACCTCCTAATTATACAAATAATCTGGATTTACTATATTTAAGAGTAACCATTCTTCTTTTCATCTTTCCCCAATTAACTTTTTTGAGAAAATAAATGCCTTCTGATTCCTGTGCAAAAGCATAGATGGTTTCAGTATCTGAGAATGAACAGTACAATGCTTTGAACACGCAGATTTGAATGCTTTGAGTGGCAAATAATTTGAGTTTATCTTATTGCTAAGTGTAACCAATCTCTCTTTTCCTTTTTCCCATTACCCCTTTTTTAACAAAATATATGTATCCTGACATATGTGAAACCACAGAGTGTTTCAGAATCATCAAATATACAGTACAATGCTTTGAACATGAAAATTTTAACTCCAGTAACATTGATGCCTCATTGCCCTTGGGAAACCTTATTTACATAGAATAGAACTAAAATTCCATAGATCTGTCAATATTTGTCTAATAATTGGATATTATAAAAGTTACCTTGACTGTCACTACTGGTGGGCCAGTTTCCAGTACTACTACTTTCAGGGGCAGGAGAAGCTTGTTGCATTGTAATAGAATGCCTTCCTGTAACGCTGTGCATGGATTCATGCTCCCTTGCCTGTTCATGAAGCGTCAAAGCATTGATTTCATTAATAAGTTGCATTCTCCTACGAAGGAACTCACTATAAGATATGCGCCCATGTTCATCAGCCCCAAGTTGCTCCATTATTTCTTCCACACAATGCTCAAGATTCAGTTGACGGCAGACAGCTAAGAGATCTTGGCTGTAAAGAAGTAGAAAAAGTCAATTAATGATGACAATAGAATAATAAATCATGATAATAAAAGAAAGAAAAGTAAGATTTATTGAACTTAAATAATATTTTGAACTTATAATTAATATATTCATTATTAATGGCACTTAATAGTTTTATATCATGCAATCAATCAACAGTAAATAATGTACCAATAGATTCTATAATCCAGGACGATGAGTTTAGATTTATTACAAAAACTTAAAGCAGTTTTCATGGTATCAACTAAAAGTTGTTTTAATACAAACACATAAACTGCTGAAAACATAATAAAGGTCACCCAATCTCATAATGTTAACAGATTAAGTTTAAATATTTAAAATAAAAGTTAATAAGTAATAAATGTTTAGTATCAACTGTAAGGTAAGTGTTTTATCAGTTTAGATAAGAAATTATTTTGAGCTGTTTTATGTCATAGAAATATAAAATTCTTTTAATCAATTATTGCTCAATAGTATTAAAAAATGTACAATATTTTAAATTGTAGATACATATATTGTAAAGATGAAAATAATAAATATGTATATTATACATATATATGTTAACAATTAGTTTACATAAAAAACATTCTTAATTTATAGATTTACAATGGAAAATATCATCAGATATTTTATGGATATTATTAAAATGTAAGGAATTTTTCTATACAATAAATGTGTTGTATTGCATAACATTATTATTAATAAATTATGCATAATAAATAGTAACAAAATTTAACAAAGTACAGAAATTTACAGTTAATGTCCCATTTTAAACCTATATAGGGATTATTTAGAGAGAGAGAGAGAAATTACTGACAATTGAATCGTGATCAGATGACGATGACAACATCCAAAAAAGGCATCACATTCTCCAAACTTCCATCCAATACCAAAAAGATGAAATTTTTACAAAAGGGATTTAATAAGTAACAATCTTTTATTCATGGTAGATTTTGCATGTATGAATAGAATAGCATGACAAATTTTGTAACCCAGGGTCTGTCCTAAAAGCAATGTCCAAGTTGCAAAGGAAAAAAAGAGAGAGATTTGAAAATATTAATAATAAGTTACAATATTTGCATTTAAAAATTAATTAACCAATAGTATTTTTAATTCTAATATATGTGTTGCAATTGTTTTCCTTAGGCAATGAACAAATATGTATTTGAGCTTGGGCAAAACATAAATTATCTGAATCCTTATATTTATTCGATTGTCTAGTTACATCAGAGAAGTCTTTCCTGAATCATGTAATATCATTTACTCAATTATCATAATAAAAATTTGATGATAATATCATTTAAAATATTCCAGCTAAGGCAGATGTCAAAAATCTAATAATAGATAAGGAATTTCAATTTTAAAACAAAATGAAAAATATACTAAATATGATGTTTACATAGTCAAATAAATACTATACCATTCAAAAAAATATAACTAAAAAATTTTAAATTTAGAAACAATTATATCAAGTTTAAGGTTATTAATCAAAAATCTAGTTTGTTATGCTTAAACTATGAAATATTTAAATTAAATTAGAGGAAAGGGTTGCTGCTGATAGAACTTGTAAAATTTCTATAAATATCTTCAACATAGTAGAAAGCATACTTTAACATTTATGGGGTAAAAAAACAATACATTAATTCAAAATAAGAAAAATTTTAACTTAGAACATTAAAGACTATTTAAATAACTGACTTGATTAAATTTTCATTTCTTGTTTATTTGCATTCTAACGTGCTTTCAAAATCATAAAATGCAACAAGAATAGAAAAGTTATCAATTTCCTTGAATTATAGGATATGCAGGTTTAAAATGCAGGTTATAAATAGTTCACAAATTCTGTCCTTAATTGCTAAGATTGATATTAAAAAAGTTGTTAAAGATAAGAATTTTTTTCTGTGCATTTCTTCTTCATACTACACATTATATCTGAAATTTATAAGAGAATTAAAACAGTTTCAAAACACTGAGGGTTTCTCATAAGATTTCCAATTAAAATAGTTTGTAACAAAAACTTTAATGATGAAATGTAATGTAAGATAAAAATAGAAAGTTCCTTTTTAGTCTTGTTATGAATAGTAATATCTGTAAAAGTTCATATAAAGTTTGGTATAAAGAGGAATATTAATTTTTAGAATTTAAATCACAAAGTAAATGTTAAAAACAGTTTCTTACATGAAAAAAAGTTGCTTCCAAAATTGTATTATGAAGGAGAATTTTTTTAAAGCCAAATTAAAATATTTATTTCCGTGAAAACCAGAAATAGTTTATTGAAATATATTTATTCAATTTGAACTAAACTCCACACAAATTAGAGATTACAAAGAGAACAAATTTAAATTGAAGTTGAGCATAATTTTATGTTTAGATTTTTTTTTTTTAGAATAAGAATTTCTAAAAAAAACTTTGGCCATATTTGATTAAAAATATTTTTCATTTCATATTTTTGAAACAAAACTTTTATTAAGTTGTAGAAGACCCAGAATGTTTTTTAAGATTAATTTCTTAAACAAAGCAGATCAAATCTTATCAGTTCTATTAGTATACTGACAAATATGGATATAGAATAAATATACTTCAAGAAAATTTATAAGCAACATTTGAAAATTTTAAATAAAACCATATCATGTAAATCAAAATTAAATAACAATTTTAATAAGTGATGAAAGCAATATTAATAGTGATGCATATGAATTATTTTTAATACCTTGTAAAAGTTATTGTAAGCCATGTTAAGTTATAATTTCAATTATAGCATTGCTAAAAATACATTTACTTGAGAACAAATATAGTTGTCAAATAAATTTCTCAGTAAATACGAATTATGATGTAGTCACAGATATTAATATATAATTAACAATATTTTGGAAAATGGCTGATTAATAATCTTGTTATTAAATTATCATACTTATCAGCACAATGATTAAAAATTATCAAAATTAAAAATTATTTATTATGGTTACAAAAATTTAAAGAAAGTTTAAGTATGTAAGTGCTTTAAATAATTATTACTTTTAGAAAGGTTATCTACATTACAAATTTAATTTATTATGAATGTTTTCTTTATAAAAATAACTTTTTTGTTCAGAATGCAGATCATATTTTTAATGATAACTATAATTTTGTTAAACTAAAAAGAGGTAATGGAAATTTTTTAATTTAGTTTAAATAAGGATGCTTTTGATTTTTAAAGGCAAGCCAACTCTTGCTACATCTCAATGTATTCAAAATTTCTTAGCATATATACCAGAAGACATATCTTTTCCAATACCATTTTAAATTTCTCAGCTAAAAACCTATGAGTATAATAAACAATTGAATGAAGTACAACTCAATAACTAAATCAATAATATTTAATTTCAACAAATAAATATGAACAAATAGCATGTTATAACTATTTTAAAACACAATAGGAAAAAATGATAATTTTTTTACTATGGAATACGGTAAATCGAAATTTATAGCGAATAATTTTAACAATATTTTAATCACAGCACCATTCAATTGAAACAGTTGTTTTTAATCCCACAAACTTATTAAATTCTTGATGCAGTTACCTGTCAATATATCCATCACCATTTCCATCACATGTCTGGAAAAGCCTTCTAATTCTTTCTTCTTCTGGAGTCGAACCGGAGTCACTTCCACTGGAATCACTGTTAATATCACTGGCCATGGTTTATGACAATTTATTTTTCAATATTTACACACACTAAAAAACACAGATATGCTGTCATGAAACCAAAAATTTTATTTTACAAATGTTCAAGTTCTAACTACACGATATATATGTATCTCTGTTAACAGTAAGTTCGTGGAAAATACGGATAACATTAAAAAGAAATATTTAAATTTCTAGGAAATGTTCAAAGAGATTATTACACTATCCATAGAAGAAATTTTCAATTTCAAGACATGTTTCAGGAAATTGAATGTGAGGTATATGTACATAGATTAAACAATAGATAAATCTCTGAAACTCTATAAACATAACACTATGAATAAATAAATCATCACCAAACAATCATTAAACATATGAAAAATAAAACGAAACTATCACATCGGATTCCATGATCGATATTTGTTTATTTTTTGTTGAAGCGGTGATGCCATTCCCTGCATTCATAGAACTCAAGCAGGGCGTGTTTAAAGTAAATTTCTGTAGATAAACGCCAAATTTGCACAGTGAATAATAGACCAGCAAAGCACAAGAGAAACACAAGAGAATTGAGAGTTCTATGGAAAACACAGTCCTTGATTTTACATTTTTTATAGAGATAAAAAAATTATCACAATATATAGTGGTATTTAAAATACCAATGATGCACAAACATATATTCCAATTATACTTAAAAGTTTATCGCACTAGCACTTGACAAATAACGTTAATAAAATGCACATTATTTTTTAAAAACTCTAATACTAATGTTTTTTAAAAGTTGAAATGAATGGGAGAAAATGGATTTCGTCATGTGTCTGCATAAATGAATATATTAAAGCAGATGGGGAGCCAGAACTCGCAATCTGAGGGTTTGTAGCAGAGTAAAATATCCATTGGGACAAAAGTGCACTTTGGTCCGTGGGATGTTATCTGACTTATAAAATATTCATCACCTACTCTCCTCCCACCAGTTAGTCGGTGGTTATACAAACGATATGGCGAGCGTGTGTGTGGGTTGGTGGTGATGTTTGACTGTCGTATTTAATGCACCTGAGAACGTTTATTGCCTGTAGAAGGAACTACAACAGCTGTAAGAAACTGCCTGAGAAGGTTGTTTATTCAACGTCACTGATAAACAACGTCCGGGTCACCATTGAAGCAGATGCTCTAGGCCCGAACTCACAATCTGAGGGTTTGTAGCCGAATAATCTATCCGTTGGGCCAAAAGTGCACTTGGGTCCGAGAGATGTAATATGACTTATAAAGTATTCAACACAATATCAAGAATTTCTTTAAATGTGTTTTATATACTAGCAACAATTTTTATAAAACATGGTCTTTAGAAACAAACTTAATTTTTTTTAATAAATAAGCCTTTTAAATAATTTTATTACTTGATGAGCGGGGAGGGATTTTTCTTATCACTTGAGGGGTATTGTAATTTAAAGAGATATAGATAGATAGGTCGATTTTAGGTAGATTGGTGGAGGTAAAAATTGTGCCTTTTACTGCTATAACCTAATCAATTATACTTAACCAAAAGCTAATATTACCTTATTATCCTTTATCCTAATTTTCATACTTTACAAATTTATTTGGTAACTAAAAAGTCCTATCAAAATACGGTTAATTAAATTTTTTAAATCAATATATCTGACGCTAATGTGGATTAAATTCTGTTTGTCCTTTAGGCAATACTTCAGGGATTTCTTCCCTCTTCTAAACTTATTGAAGCCACATTTTCTTTTTATTGCTTCAAATATCTTAATAAACAGTTTTTAAGCAACAAGAATCATGACAACTTAATATAGCAATTTTGAAATTTGAAGTACATCTTTAAGCATTTCGAAGCAGTTTTAAGTATTTTTTTTAACAAAAAATTTCTGAAAATAAATGTTTCATATTATTATAAATATTAGTAGCATATAGCAATTTGCTATATTTCTGTGAATACTGGTTATATTTACTTTAGTTAAATCTTTTAGATATAACTTCAGATCCATGAATCAACCAAATTGTCTGGATTTAAAACCGTTTAAATGATGTTATAATTTTTAACATGAACAATTTTAATGGAAAACAGTACTATTGTATCACAATGTTACCAAAAATGCAAATGTTCGGTTCATCTTTTTTTTAAAAATTTTTTTAGTGATATTTTAACTACTTTTTCTTATTTAATTTGTAAGATACATCGATATTAAACAGAAGCACTTTTTAGTGAATGTTTAATATCTGATAATTACTATAAAGGCAGAAGATAGTGCGATTAAATATCTAATGAATCAAAGAAAATGATTTGAATTTCAGGTAACTAATGTAATGCATTTATTGTTAAAAACATTAAAAAATTGTTATAAATTGAAAAGAATGTTCATGATAATTAAATTGGTATCATTAAAGGACATTTTTTTAAATTGAAACAGTATGATGATATTTTTATGCAAGAATACTTTCTGAAATTATATCGGAAGGACACCAAAACTCAACCAAACTTTTGATTGTTTAAAGTTCTAACTAAAATTTCAAAAATTGTCGCTCTGAGATGTCCGTTTCAATGTTCCGAGGTATATCTATCGCTTATTTGCGCGGTAGAACGAGAACACTCAATTGCACATTGGAATGTATCATTAGTGGAGATGTTCAAATGCGCGATATTTGAAATCCAATGAAAGCACAAAAATAAAAAATAAAAAACACTGAACTGCTGCCTGTCATCCAAGCGTCTGACATAGTTTCGGGAGCCCCAAGGTAGTTGCCTAATTTGTCTATTTGATAATTAGGACCTGTCTGTGTTTCGCCTGAGCAATATTAGGCAATTGTCTAGTTTGCTAATGCAGAAACCTGCTACTAGCTCTTGTTACATTTTTATAGAGGTGATTTTTGACTATTTAAATTACAAGTTTTTAGTTGGACAGATTATTAAATAATCGAAATAGGCATTTGATAAGAATCCTCAATGTCTGAAGATTTTTTTTTCTCGTTTTGTAAAATTAATCGAATAACTTAATTTTGTGTTTTCTTATTCAAAGAAAAAAAATCAGGCTTTAATTAAATTTCATTGCCTCGTTTTTTTTTTATATTTTCAAATACCCTAGTAGATCAACAACAATAACAAAAGGAACTTTAACGGCAAATTTCTTTGTTTGTTGTCTTGATTAAAAAAAAAAAATAGAAGAAAGAAATGTTCAGTTAACGAATATCAAAGAAATAATGTCCACATGACTTATTTATATAATTTTCAATTTTAAAACAGATTTTCTATTGTATATTTTTAGTAAATTGTTTTGTTCATCAAGATATCATATTTTTACCGATCAAACAGTCTAAATATTTCTGAATGTGGATTATAAAAATTGTTTTGCATATACCTTTGATGATTTCTGAATATATTTTTATGTTTGATGTTGAATCACATGCCCATGTCATGTCGGGTGGAAGCTAAACTCGTTTAAAGCTAATTTTTTTCTCTTGAATGCTACACCAAAGACAAAGATGTGTGGTTACTGATAGTATTTGATAACATAATCAAAATATATGAATTTCTGTACAATAATAAAATTAAAAACAAATAATTATGCAATAAAATAGCTTCAGAAAATTTATAAAGATTCGTAAAAATATTAAACTAAATTTTTTTTTAATTTCAAAAAGAAATAGAATTTAATTCTGTGTAACAATGGGGTCAATTCATGTGACGTAAAAGGTACGTGACATGTGACTTCTGCGCATGGCATTTAAGTCTTCATCCGCAACGCTTTCCTCGATGACTCTGTCATTAACGCCCTCCACCAAGTATGAAGCGGATTTTTTGTTTACATTTGTGGCTGTAATTTTGTGTCGTTTTCTTTCTTCCTATTGAAATTAAAAGATGAAAGACTAATGTGCTGCGTGATGCTTTAATGCGAAACACAAGTTATTGCCATGATAAAATGCATTTTTTTACTCTCCTTTCAACAATCCTGACATTAGTTGTTAGCTTTGGAATAGAAGGTTGTTGTTTTCGAAGTTGTGATTATATGCGCCATTTATCTTCAAGAATTCATTTAGTGTGTTTATATTCACAGAATTTTGAAACCCAAAAACTGTTCTAGCAGTTTTTTATTAGAAAACCCTCTCAAAGGAAAAGAAATTGGTACGTGATTTGCTGTCTAAAACAAATGGGGACAATTAAAATCTTCAGTGCATTTCTAATTTTCTTTATTGACATTTGATAGAATTTTCTAATAATTTTGAATATGCTTAGAAGATTTTGAAATGTTTACATGAATATTAAATTACATTTATCCTACAAAATCTTATCTAAATTTAATTTATGTAAGTAAACAAGCTTTTATTGTAAAAATTATTTCTCTTAATTGAAAATTAGTGGCTGTAATGCTGACTTGGGTGGAGGTGAATAAATTTCTTCAAGATTTATTAAATAAATGGATCTTTTCCAACTACTGGAAATACAATTTTGTATTGATTGTTACCAGCTTTTATAATTGATGTATTGTATTAAAAGTGCTCTTAATTTGGTAAATTGAATGTACTTCAATTCTACTTTTTCTGAAATAAACCACAAATTTCAAAATGAGCTTCAAGATTCTGTGAAAAATATTCATTCCTGAGAATATTGTTAATAATATTAAAATGAGGGCATTAACAAATTTCACTAAAGAAAGGGTTTTCTCTCTATTCTTCTTTTAATTTTGAAGATCTTCAAAAATTAAATATGTTGAAGCATCCATTTAATTTTTTTTAAAAAAATTAAAAATCCATTTGATTTTTGAAAATAAAGACTCCAGATTTATTATTGACTGCATAGAAACCTATCAATCCAAGAGAACAGCAAATGACTTCCAGTTTTTATAAGGAAGCAGATATTCTAAAATATATGATAGTCATAATACCCTCAAGAGCTCTCAACTTCATTTCACCATTACACTGTGATAGTATATCTGACAAGGAATTTTTTTGTTAAAAGCTATCTGATGGATGTATTGGAACTGAATGATTGTGTGATGGCAGATAAAAATTTTCAAATTGAATGAGAAATGAAAAAAAATAAAGAAAATAGGATATAAATTGAAAATAACTTTTTAAAGGACTATACTCAGTTTAATATCACTGAGAGAATTGATAACTGCAATATATCTTATATAAGGTTATAGTAGTAAGGGCCATTTCAAAAATTATAATGTATAAATATTTTGTAGGGGTTGTTCTTTATACACGCTTATATAATATCAATATCTTGCACGTTGTATAACTTTCAAAAACCATTAATTAATATCAAATAATTTTTTGTATTTGTTTTTTAGTTTTTGACATTATAATAAAATGCATTTTGAGGTTTTGCTTTTTGAGTATGAATCTCAAAGCTTTCTTTACCTTGTAGTAATTCATACTATTTTGTTATTGCTATGTAATCACATCTAATAACTGAAGAGCAAAATGGATGGTTCCAGAGATCATTTTTACTAGTTTTTTAAATACCTTTGTTTATTTGTAATAGATTCAAGTCAAATTTATGTCAAGCTGCTGTTGTTATAGCTAGAAAGAAATGTCATTAGTTTCTTCATTTAAACTGAAATGGATTATTATCATAATATTATGGTATACACTTTGTGCATGTCAGTGATTTCTGTTTTAAAAAAATATAGGTCTTTTCATTGAAAATCAACTTTTGTTTGTTATATATTTTTTATTTCTAACTTCCTTGTTACATGAATGTATCACTTTTTTTTTCTACTTCTTTAACCTATTGATTTTGAATCATAAAATTATATAAAAGCATATTCTTTCAACTCCTCTTTATATCCTATTTTACTTTTATATTTGTATATATCATGATCTTATTACTGTTTATTAAATTTACTGTATTGTATGTTTTATTTTATATTCACTCAGAGTAATTTTTGTCAATGTAACTCAAATTTTAAAATACATTTCAGATATGTTCTGCTTTAAAAGTGTATTGCTCAATATTATGTTTTTATAGGTGATAAAAAAATGTTCAGTATTCAGGATGTTTTTGTTGAATAAAATTGATTTTATCATTTCTGACATTCTTGCCATACTATGTTTATATTCTTTGTGTCTAGAAAAAGAAATGTTGATAAACAGCTTTTGAGTTGTTTTTTTAATAGGTAAGAGCACAGAAACATCCATTTAATCATATATTTTTAGAATAAAAATTATGAAGACATAATTTTACTTGTTTGTCAATTAATGATTTCTATAATTTGAAATAAAATAACTGTTTCTGGTTGCATAGATTAAAAAAAAATGGTATATATACCTTTAATAGTTCATAATTTGTAATTGTAAACAAAATTTATTATATATATAAAAATTTGAGTTTCATGTTTTTTTTTCTTCTGAACTAACTGAAAGCATCAAAGTCTCAAATAAAAATCATTTACTTAAGAAAGTATCTTCATAAAAATCATTACTTAAAAAAAAAGTAATAATTTTATTGGTAAGCTCTAAAATTTTAATTTATCTAAGAGTAATATTTATTTTTAAAAATTGCATTTATAAAATTCAACCTACAGAGAAGGCTATGTTCTTTTTCTCTGTGATTTAACATTTAAATTTTTTAAAAAAAAAAGAAAATATGTAATTTTTCAAAAACACCACCATAGCCATTTGTCAAAATGTATCTTTTGAGCAAACAAAATATATATTGGAAAGTTAAGAATAAAAGGGTAGCAAACAAATTAAAAAGGGATATTAATTAATTAGACAAAAAAATAATTGCACTGAAAATGCTAATTGAAATTTTAGGATAAGAAATAAAATTACAATACAAAAGTTTGGTGAAAAAAATTCAAAATATTAAATTAAAAAAAATATTAAAAGTTCTTCATAATTATTCGGCTAGAGTAACATTCAACTGAAACAACTGACTACAAGTCTTTCACCAACGTTATCGGCAGACATCCCGAGATGCTCAGAACGGTTGAAAATTGATCAGAATCGGTTTGTTTGGTACGTGACACGTGACCCATGAATTGACCCCATATTTTTAGTTTTTACCCCGCAAAAACACCAAAATCTGAATTTTTTTATGAATAAAATCCTAATCAAAATGTTTTAAAATAACTCTTGGGTTTGCACATTCTTACCCTGCAAAGTATACCTATGTCTTTCTTTCTTTTTTTTTTTGCATTGGAGGGTTTTTTTTTTTTGTTGTTGTTGAGCACGAACACAAGCACATTACTTTATTATTAGTTGAATTCAGTTCATTTAAAAGTGTTAAAATTTGTTAATATTCCGAAAAAAAAGGAAAGAATTGACTAATAGAAAAAAAAGACATCAATTATAGATTTTTTTTTCAGTGACCGTAATGTAATTTTCAAGCAGCTATTTTATTTAAACTATTTTCAGTTACAGAAGTGCTGCATTTTCAGTGAGTCACATTTTGCGCCTTTATTTCATTTCTCTGGCTTCGTCTAGTCCATCTTCTGCACACTCTTCTTTGTGATTTGTTATAATTTCTTTAGACTTATCCTAAAAAAAATTGATAACATTAAAAAAATCAATAAAAATAAGCTAAGTTTATAAAAAAATGTTAGTAGAAAGTGTTAGTTTAAATTTAATTAATAAAATAAGACAGGGTTTAATATTAAGTGTATGAAAAAATGATTATCGAATTATTTAATTTTTTTTAAAAAAAGATAATCGGCGTCATTACTTCTAAGTAAATATTTGTTGTATATCTCGAATTCATAATGTATTTATTATCTCTAATTAGAATAGGATAATATTTGAATCAATTGACTTATTAATCAAAAAATTACTTGCAAATTTTTGAGCATAGATACTAGACACAACTTTTATCTTTTGGAGATTATCAAACCATTTATTTAGAGATTATCAATTTCAATTCGGTTCATTTACAACAATATTACTTTTTATTCACGCATAACCATTTTCACCTTTTTTATCATATGAGAACATGAAGTTGTTTTCATTACGAAGTTTTGAATAATTGAAGGCAACGAGCTATTGAAGCTTGAAATCGTGTATGCAATAAAGCATAAATGGCAATTTTCATCAACACCATTTAATCGCATATATTTTTTACCTTCTTTTACCAGCATTGCATTATTGTTATAAATGCTTCTTTGAAAGCAGATGCGTTTGTAAAAGATTGATTTGCTTTTATCAGTATTGTTGTTTCAAACTGGTTTACACTACTTAATGGTTTAGAGGAATTAAGACAAATAATGATTTGAAAAATAGTAATGTTCTCAACTGACAATGTGAAATTTGAGATCGTATATTTCCTTTATTATTATTATTATTGCATGGTCCTATTATTTTCAAATGTCTATTGTGAGTCTAAAAATAATAAAATTCTTTATTATTATTATTATCTTACTGTTCTACGTCCTCTTAATATCAAGCAGTGAATTGATGATTAAACTCCTTATAGGAATTCTGAGCTAAATACATGATTGATAAAAATAAAATTTAAAAAGAATTCCATTTTAAAGATTTCCACATGATAGAAATAATATTTAAAAAGAAAACTATTTCCTTTTATAGAAATTTCTTCTACAATTCTAGTATGCATTGAAATATTTACATGATTCGCTGACGATGCAATTATAATTGCTATTCAAAAGCAGTAACCTTTTTTCGTTGATTATAGTCCATTGATGGGCGAATAAGGTAATGCCATACTATATCTCCATTTAAAGAAGTATACTTTGTCTAACTTTGACTCCATTCTCCTAATCTTTTTCTGGTACAGAAATAGCTTCAGCAATCCAAATACACATAGTTTAGTTTTAGCACTCTCTGTCTTGCTTCAATTCATGGACTCAAGATTTTAGAGAAACACAGCGGTACTATAATCTTATTAAATTGTACTGTAGTAAGGAAAAAACACTTTTGAATTTGTAAGTAGGTCATACTAAACATGCCATTATGTAACACACAAGGATTCCAAGTAAGGTACGGAATGGGGAAGAATATAAAACATTTCTATCAAAGACCATTAGCTGGAAAGGAAGAGTTTAAATTAAAAATTATGTACGATAAAGAAAACTATAAAAATGAGCGATTACGTGTTGAAGTACTTGATTAAGCAAGGAATGCTTTTTATTGCAATAATGTGAATTTTAATAGACAATTTTAATGTAATTTGAATTAAATTTTCGGCTTTTCGTTGAGGTAGGAACTATAGAAAAAGAAAAATCTGGTAAGAATTTCAGTTTCATATCTGAATTATATTTTGAAAACTCCATATTATAAATATACCTTTATAAAATTATATACATATAAATAAGAGAATATAACTAAATATAAAAAAAGGCACTATTTTACATTTGTTTCACAAATTCACGTTATTCGAATTTTAATGTTAACACAAAAGATTAAAATTTTTCGTGTTAAAAATATACTATAGGAAAAAATACAAAGCACTATTAGAGATAAATATCTTTTATTTAGAAAATGCCTGCAGGAATTCTTTCACTTATTTTTCAAATTAATGTATTTAAACTTTTTTTAAAAAAAATCTTGATTTTCTTAATTTTTTTAGTATTTAAATTTTTTTTTCATAAATAGAAGTAAACTTGACTTATGTATTTAACGAACCAGCGACAAAGTTGGCTAATTTACAGGAAAATTGGTAGGTTGATTCGAAGTACTGATTACTACTATTCGTTTTAGGATCCCCAGACTAGCATTTTCCTACGACTGTACTTCGCTAAATGGTGGTGCACAGAAAAATGAATAGTTATTATGCCTCTTAATACCACGAATTAACATTACAGATAAAGGTAAATAGATCTCTTCATCTTTCATTTCACCCTCTTTCTTGAACCCGGTGGCGAAGCTCTCGTTTCAAAACCGGAGGACTCAAGTTCCAGGCCGACTCCACTGGCGATTCATTGTTTAAGAGGTTCTGTTAAATTTTAAATACGTCGAAGCCAAATGTCCTCCCATTGATTTGGTGTAGAACTTAAGAAAGGGAGGTGTAGCTCAGATGTCATATGCCTCATCTGACTACGGTTCAAAATTACGAGGTCTATCCCGAAATAGCTCTATTGCTGCGTTCAAAAGTGATGTTAATAATAACTAAACCAAACTTCAACCTCTTTCTTGATGCGATAAATGCCTTCTAAAGCATGCGCATCGGCGCGAGGTTTTTCAATCCGAAAATGAACAGTACATAATTTTCTGATGTATGTTTGGCTTAGTTGACAATCTAAATATTATATTAAATACAATATAAATATTAAATCTCACAATATAAATATGACTATTTTACCATTTTTCTTTAAGATAATTTACTGCCATCTGACGGCGCAAGACGAGCCCTTCATTATAGCTACGATATATAAAGGGAGTTCGCCCTTTTTGTCCTTTTACGGCTTTTGCATTCTCTACAGAACTAGATTTGGGCTCAAAGTTAATTATAAAGGAAGGGTCACTAATTTATGTCATGGAAGGGAGATTAAACTTTAATAAAATCAATAGAGGGGGACTCACCACTGCCAATGCCAACTTATCGCATTCCTCTCTGTCTTCTCTGTTCTCGTCACAAACATCCTAAAAATAAAATGCATTTCTTTTTTAGAATCAATTTAATAAGATTTTTAATTTCATATTTTGTAACTTCTTATAATTTGAAGTTCATTACATAAGTTTTTATTTTTTTAATTACAGAATGTAGACAAAGTTATTTATTGTAAAAAGTAACTAAAGATTCATGACAAAAAAATCATAGGACCAAACATGGTTTAAAATAAACACCAAACGTATAAGAACGCTGAGATGCTGAATGCGCATTTTTCGCAAAATGGTCGTTTTCTAATTTCTAACATTTTAATGAGTTTTTTTTCTTCAAAATACATGTTGTTGCATTCATAGTCTATATCAATATAAACAAGTAATCAAATTTTAATAATTTTGAATACATATATTATGACCTTGAGATTTTGACAGGGGATTATTTATTTTTTTCACAGTAGTTACATATGATGAGATTTCGATAAGAAGTTCTTACACAAGTCTATTCTGATAAACGAAATAAAGGGACTTTTCAAAAAAGTGCGTTTACTGGGCATTTTTCTACCCCTTTCATAGCTTCGGTTGAATTAATTAAGTAGAGAATGTGGAATGGGATCAGGAAATAAGAGAATATGAATTTTTTTATTCATTAAAGTAGGCTTTATGTTATTAATATTAAAAAATGTTTAAATCATTTATTTTTTGTGTCTACGAGATGAATTTATCATTGCAAATTTTCGTGCCTACAGGACACTCAAATAATTTATAATTTATTGTTAATCGGTTTATGAGCTATCAAGCAATAAATATCGTATTTACATGGATTGTTTCAATTTACCAACCATTCACCGTATTGAAATTAAGGTGGCCTCAAATGTACTTACGGAAGCATAATCAGAAAGAGGTATTTGCCGTAATTTTTCCTGGAAAAAAACAAAAGTTCATGACATTAATATTCATTGCATAAACAGAATAAACCATGTATAAAAAAGTTCTGGAGACAAAAACTTATTTTCAAAAAAAAAAAAAAAAATGATGTGCTGCTCATAATTATTCTTGGGTACAGTTTGTAATATTTCTTACTCCTCTAGTATGAAATTCGTCTTTACAATTTTAAAGCTATATTAAAAAACATTTTACATTCAGTATCTAGAAAAAATAATTTTACCTTACATTTGTATCTGGTTAAAAGAAAAAGGCACAAAACTAATTTCTGTCTACTTATTCAGGTTATAAGATTTCGTAAATAAATCTATAAATATTTACTTGAATTGACTTAAATAAAAACGGTATGGGATACTGTTAATAACAAAGTTAACAGGAAATAACAGAGTAGTATGTCCCTAGTATTTCAAAATATTGTTCGAATTTCTGTTAGTCTTAGATTATTGTTTTTGATTAATTGAAATTATTTATTGTTTTTAATTCAATGACTTTGTAAGCTTTCAGGTAAAAGTCATTGAGAAGAATTTATGAGTCAAAATTCAGCGCACGAACGGAGGCTGACACACACCTGCAAAGGGAAATGCAGCTTGGTTTTGAAAACACTTGAGAAATTGGGCGATAAAATAAAAGGTTTCAAGTTTCATCATGAAAATTTTATTGCGAAACATTGCCGAAGTTTCTATATTTTCTTTTTTCTTAAGTTTTGATTCAATTTTTTTATTAATCTATTAACCGGAGGAACGTTCCGACCCGATTCCACCGAATAACCGTCTTCAAGTGGGTTTGGTACTCCTTAAATTGACTTTTCTCCCCCTGGTATGATATGAAAGTTTGGAAAGAGGGTGCCAGCTTAGGTACCGCCCTCGTCATCTGAAACTAATTCAAAATTACGTGATTCGCCCCAAAATAACCCTAGTTTTTCTTTACAACGAAATGTTTCTATAACTAAACTATCTATCAACTGATAGTTTGGCTGTGAAGGACGGCTATTTTCTAACTAACCATTTTTGGTAGTTATTTTAGAAGTTCTTTTTCTAAACGGATTGTCCCTTTCTGTGATTTATTACATGAAAATTGAATAGATAACAATTTTTAAGGGAGAAATGCACATAATAAGGAAAACGTAAGGAAGGATTTTAATCCTCTCTCAATATCCCGATCTGTCGCAGACAAAAACCTCCGTGAAGTAAAATGCACTGCCAATATTAAAATTTCTATAACCAAGGAATATCTAGATTAATTCAGGGAACTTCCATTTATTTATTGGAAAATGTAAATTACATTTTAGAGTAACATTGCCTTCTGGCTTGTGAGTACATTGGGACTAATAAATAATTTTAATTCTCAATTTTACGATTGTATAGTATCACTATCATAGTTTTACAGCCTTTTCAATGAATAAAATAATTTTTATTAATAGATAAACTTTTCTGTCTTAAATACTTTTTTAAAACAATTAAATTTTGTGCATACTAGATATTAGGAACATATGAAAAACACAAAATGTTTTTTCAAAACGATGTAATGATGATTTTTTAATCAAAAAAGTGCATGAAATGTATTAGAAGATAATAAATTAGATGCCAGATCAGTTGTCGTCCTCGTCATCTAACTACGATATAAAAATAAAATCTAACTGACCAAGATTTAAATGGTCTGTCTCTAAATAGCAATAGAATTTCTTTAAAAAACGTGATATTAATGTAACTAAACTAAACTAAAGCCACAAAACTGATGTTTTCAGTTTTAAAAAAATCCCTTCATAAATTTCAGTAGACTTTTACCCTATCGTCATCAGTAAAAGAGCACGCAATTTCTTCCGCTCTCTTTTTCCAGGCTTCGGTATCGAATATCTCTTCATCTGTTACCTCGATTTCTGGGAACAAGGCGCGTATTTCATTAGCAAGGTAGAGGACAGTCTAAAAAGAATAAAAATCTATTTCATTATCAGATGACATAAATTCATTTTTGCAGCTCTTAAGTTTTGAAATGCAAGTAAGTGAGAATTTCAAAATCTTTGATGTGAAGTGCATGTCATTGTTGCATCACTTTTGTCAGTTATACCTGAATAGTTCCTCGATTAATTTTGGAGAAACAACCTCATTAGAAAAACTAACAAGCTGTTGGCACATCAGGTTATTTCAGGGGTAAGTCAAGAAATCCAACGATCTTCATCGGGGGGGGGGGGGGGATCTTAACTCAGAAGCCCGAATCACACGAAGCTTCTCTCACATCCTTCAAAACGATAATTCTCCTGAAGACTTCGAAAACTCCCGAAGAGCTCCCCCCAAAATCTTTCATTTTATTTCCTGTCAAACTCCGCTTCTCATTTTCACATTGGTGCACTTGAGCTCCCTGTTACCCAACAGCTGTTTTTTTTAATACCCAGTTGTCTCCTGTTGCTTGTGGAAATGCTCTTTAATAATCCACTCTTGTAGCTGACCCTTCACAATGAATAAAAGAAAGATTTACGTCCGAAGTTTTTGACAATCTTTCCCTTTTAAGAAACTATCTATTTCCTTAGAATGGCGAACAATGCATATTTAGTTCTTTATCTGGACTCGACTAATGTCCAAATGATCCCCTCTAAGGGATAGAATCCCCCTCTGACAATCTGGAGGCACTTACAAAGTGAGAGGGTGACATAGTTAGTGACCCAGATGGCCAGAAGTGCCAATTATCAAGTGTGGGAACTAGGTAATGGTACAGCGGGCAAACAGGTGTCTCAGGGCAAGGGAGATGAATCTTTACAGCAGGCATAGCTCAGGCGGATGCTACTTAATGTAAGATGTTATAGTTTTCCATACTTGCTCTGTTGAGCCTATTATTTTCTACTTACTTGACCAAATCTCCTTCGTAGCTTTTTGTTGTGACATACAACACATCTCCATAAATTCTTCGGAAGTTCTGATTATATTTTTCCTGCACCTAATCTATTTCATTATTATCCATTTCCAACCCATTAATGTTGATCCGAGACAAAATTTCGTTGATTAAGGTTCGGCATGTATCAACTAAGATCCCTCAGAACTCCGTTTAACAATGCTTAATATTAACATTGTTTGTATATAATAATGTTTAATATTATATTAACACTTTTTATTTGTGAATATAAGGGTTCTCATAAAAAAGCATTAAAGACTGATATTAGTCAATCTAGTACATGATGATACTGTATTTACTCGGTAGCGAATTACTCGTCAGCGAAACATTGCTCGTTAAGAGAGTCACTCTTTTATATCCTGTTTCGCTCTTTATGAGAACGATTTGTTAAGCAAGGTGTCCAATCAAGCAAGAAAGAAAAAAAGGCATGTAGTCGTTTTCAAAAACAGAAATCTCATGGATGAACAAATAACATTTTTTATAATGAAGAGCTATTCAACTGTAGATCAAAGTGTCATATAATTAAAAAAAATATTTACCTCATTAGCAAGTACTTCCGCAATCGCTTTCGCTTCCATTATGTGATCTGTAAAATAAACAAGTAATATAAAAAAATTATGCCAATTCCTACTTAGGTCAACAAAGAAAATATTTATTTTGTTACTTTTGAATCAATAATTACAATTAATATAAATAATTTATCAAAAATTATACTAGGCCAAAACAAAATCAAGTTCATGTCCGTTGAAAATAGAACAGATTCAGAGCACAATCAGAACACAATCAATTGGTGCTGAATTTTCAATGCCAATTGAGGTAACGTTAATGAGGGAATTTTCTACGCCAGTACAAGTAACGGAATACAGATTAGAAATTTTTAATTTACTTTATTCTGTACTATTTTAATTTGAAAGTATTTAAAATGAATCTTTAACCTCGATTGGATTAACAATGTTTAATTTTAAATGCATCAAATATTAAGAAAATAACCAGAAACGTTTGAAATAATCGGCCAAAAATGTGTTAAACCTAACCTCATTAGGGTGGGGTGGGGGAAACTGAATTCGTTACTTATTTGGTTGTGGTGAAATGAAGATTTTTGGCAAGAAAATTAGTTTTTAATTATTTAATTAAAAATTAATGAATTAATATTGAATAAAAACTGTGTTTACATCAAATGTCATCCATTATACGTTTAAAAAAAATCACTTGAACTTGAGGGGATGAATGAAATATATAGGGAGAGTGTGAGCTAATAATAGTCAATGAAAAATATGAACTTGTATTTATACCCTCAATTCATATAATCTATGCATGTTTTCATGTCATTAAAAGGTTCTCATATAAAGTAATCATTAAGTGGATGTCAATATCCACTTTTAACAAATCATTAAGAAAGATATAGAATAATGTTTGGATTTCCAGAAAATAGATTTAATATTAAATTACGTGTGAATAGTTTGAAGTTGCTTCTAACCGGCAATTCGAATGGAACAGAACAGTGAGAAGCGTAACAGTGGGGCACGGACTAATCTGAAGCAACCATTGCTGTAGTGTATGAATTCGAGCACCAACGGACGTGAACTACAATGTTGTCACAAATATCTAATATACCCCCCCACTTTGTTTCATGACAAGGAAAAGTGATTCAGCAGATATTTTAAAGGGTGCTGAATGATAGTCATGTATGATTTTATCTAAAGTGCTATTTTTTTGCTTTTATTATTGTACAAATTGTATGTCCTCTTGTTCAAGTTGTGTTTTTTATAGTGGATTTTGTTTTTATTCAAGATTTTATCAACCTCCTGTATATATGTTGTCGACGATACCTTTGTGTTCAGTTTGAAAGCGGGCTTTTTCATCTTTTTGTGTGTTGTGTGTGTTTATTTTTTGTGTTGTTTTTATCTGTAACTACTTGGCCTGCTCCTTTGGGTATTTTATGCGGTTCTCCCCGCCTCGCGGTTTGAGCGATGTTAAAAAGCATCTTTTAACATCTGTACACATGAAAATTGTAATTAATTACTGCCCATGTTTTGGGGCAATGCCTGTAACTTGTTCTTTTGATTTTAATAAATCTAACCGTTGGGTTGGGCTTGCCTGTGGGATCTCCGGCGTGCTGGGGTGGGTTTCATTTCTCGGCGCCCCCTTCTTTGGTTTTACACCATTTCTGGTTAAACCGGGGGGCTCCTGAGTCTCCAGCTTCAGGGTGCTGAATAAATGCAAGATCAAAAGTTTTCTAGCCTTAGTGGCAAACTTGATGATCAAATGGCGACTTTGGCAGCGAAAATAAAGATCTTCAAAAACTATTTTATCTTGACAATATCTTCAGTGAAGATACAATAGCCTTTTAGAAGATTTATTGTTCTTTTACAGAGATTATTAAAAAAAAAAGAAAGAAAGAAAACGAGAAATTGAATGAATTATATCTCCGGAGTATTTATTTCCAGTGGGTTCTTTCTGAATGCTCTGCGCTATTGTGCTGTTTTAAGACGATTAGTAGCTTGTTTGATATCGATTTTCTGAAAGTATTGTTTTACGTATGTGTTGCTTTGTTTTGTGTTTTCCTATGGAATAAATAATTGTTATCCGTCATTGAGCCAGAGACTGCAACATCTTTCACCGAGCATTCACCGGACAATTTTTCCGTAATAATATAGTGCCTGTTAGATTTAAAATATGAGCATTGTTTCTGGGGGCATTTTCAGATTATTATCTGCAAAATTCAGCTCATGAGCCTGGTGCAAGTAAATATGCTGATACAATGCTTTCAGTCTGGAAGATGTCATTTTGAAACAGAGCCTCTTAATATTGTTCTCACTTGACTACTTTCCAAGGGGAATATTT
>JAOUZG010041477.1:8852716-8865712 GCA_026289955.1 Argiope argentata
CTGGTCATATATACCCTTATCGATCTGACACGTGTAGTTTTTTTGGCAGAATTCTTACATGTGTTGACCTTGTATTGACCTTGACGAGAGAAACGCAAGAATTCTTTAAGTGAATATGTTAGCCCCATTGGTTTGCTGCGCCATTCACCCGTCCCGTGCTGTGATGGCGCCGTATTTCACAATGATTCATTTGATTTATTAAAGAGAAAAGTTGGAATGGATCAGATAATAAGATAATATTTTAGAATGGAGTTACTATGGGCTAAATTAAGACAAAACACTGGAAGTTAATTACAATTATAATTAGAGTTTAAAATATTATATATATAGGAAGAGTGTGAAGGGAAATATAGTAATAATTGAAAAATACTTTAAGAAAAAAAATCGGATTTGAAATTTAATTTTTTAATTTCAACTAATCAAATTACAAACATATATATTTTTAATAGAACAGAGAGTGAATTTCAAACAAAAATTTCACATTTTTCTTCATAAATGGTGAAATAAAAAGTCTACAGTATCTTCTAGTCAGTCTCCTATTTCTAATGCATCTTCCCCCATTGCTTTCATGCAATCATTTCTGTATTTCATCATTACACCCATGTAGATCTCCTGTGAAGAGAAAACATTCTTATTATAAAATCAACATAACCAGACAACAAATAAAAATGTCCAAGTTTGATTTAAGGTGGCTACCCGAAATTTAAAAACCACCAAAAATTTTCTTATACTGCCATACACTTTGTAGGTCTAAAATTATGTCAGAAGCTCTTATAGGTTATTAAAAATACTGAATGAATTTCCTAATATCTTCAAAATGCTGTTATTGTTCTTAATAAACTACAATATTCGTTCATTTGATGAGTGACTTGATTAAGTCAACACTGTATTGTTGACTTAATAATAATTTAATTGTATTACTAATTTCGCAAGATGGTGCCGTATATTTGATCTGGACAAAAAAAAATTTAAAATATATTTTTTGTCGATTTATCAAGATAATAAATTTATAAGAAGAGTTCAGGGATTGGTTTCTGAGAATGGCAAATTTATTAAATGCTGTAATGCTGTCCTGCATCTTTAGCAGATCGTGCTAAGAAACCTTCCTTTGAAAAACCGCATTAAATCTAGATACACTCCCCGAAATTCTCAGATTATTACTAGAATAACGATGCCGGCGTTCTGGCAAAGGGTTAACGCGTCTTCCCCAGAGAGCTGGCCATGTCCCGGGTCCGAGTCCCGGCTCGGGCAGGGTTGTTCTTCTGTGTTCTATCTGTGAGGTGTGTTAATGGGCCCCCCTAATGTAGAAGCGAATATGATGAGTGTGTAGCTAAGTCGTACTCTTGGCCCCAGTTGAATCTACTTCAAAAAAAGAGACGCTCGTTTCGGCTTAAAACTCGCTGATGCTTCGGCGAAACTTGTACATGAAAAGTGCCACTTACAACAACAACAACAGAATAATAGTACTTATAGAAATGCATGCAAGTATGTAATGAATTCCTTTTTCACCTTCTTACTTTCCGAAAGTGAAAATTCTATTCATAAAAGTGGACCATTATATAGTTAAGTGTATGTTTCAGTACTGGAAGAAATTTTGATTTCACTATTGACATAAAAATAATTCTATAAGAAGAAAAATAATCCAATAAAGATTTAAAAACTATTTCCTTGAAAATTTCTAGAAGCTTCTAAAATAAGACTTGAAGTCTCTAGTGGTTTCTAGACTCATCTGCTCCATGCTAAATATACTGGATGGCAAAAAAATCTCGTTACCTTCCTCTAAAACTAATTGTGAGAAAAAAAACAACAACAATGTCTACCATTTAAAAAACAGCCAAATTCAAATAAAATTTGTCAAACGGTTAACTGTCTGTCGGTCTGTATTTTCACTTACAATAACTCAAAATAACTCAAAAACGCTATGCGAATCAATGAAATTCAGTCTGTTATCTAATAATTTAAAATCTACAGTTTTGCATCAAGTTCTAGTTTTAAACGGTTGGGTAGAAAAAAAGCTGTCCTAAATACACACTCGTACGATAGATTCAAGAAAAACTAATTAAACTTAACTAATTAAATGCAATAAATCATACATTTGCTTCTTCGAATTTCTGACATTCCTCTTTAGCATCTGCAGTCTTACGTCTACAAATTTCCTAAAAATAAAAAAATGATTAATATGGTATAAACATCATGATAGAACTTAAATTAATAAATTCCCGAAAATTTTTCTGAAGAATTTCACTTTTGAAGAATGTTTCTAAAATAAAGAGAAGAAAAAAATCTTGATATATATTTCTTAATTTTCAGCTTAATTCGGCCCATATCAAAGCCATTCTAAAATGATCTCTTGTTTCCTGATCCCAATCCACTTTTTCTATTATATTAAATCAATTGAAGCTTTGTAAAATTTCTGCGTCAGCAGTCCCGTGTGTCGCGTAAAGGGCCAGAGAATCGCTGATGTAAACAGATTCTTCTAAAGCATTTCTGAGCTTCCCGTTTGAAAAGTGTGAGAATTCCTGTCAAAATCGACGAGTGTCAGATTTATTAGAATCTCATGTATATAGGACCAGGGATAAATGATTTCATTCTCTTTACTTCTTTTTTACCTTCTTCTGTTTTTGTGTTCGCGCTGTTTGTACATAATGAATGCCTCTCGAGATGCAATAAAAAGAACTTTCAGAAAATTCCACTTATCTTCTCTCCGATTTTGGCCACGACTCTACCTTCTGCTTCAGACACAAAATTATTATGTGCTACACACACGCATACATATTTAGTTTCTTTCTTCGATTCCACTATTTTTTTAATCTGAGTTTTTTCTCTTTTTTTTCTTTTTTTTTACTCTTAGAATTTACTGATAATGATTAATGATATCAGTAATTCAATTTGGAATTTTCTGGAAAAGCGCAAATAATAATAATAACAGCTTTTAAAAAAGGACATTAGGTCATTTATACAACATAAGTTAGCTAGGAATTGGACTGATTATTCAAAATGAAATGCGCTGCATTTCTTTTTTAAATTTTTGTATGAAAAGATTTTTTTTTCTTACAATAGTAATTAATTCTGCCTCTTTCATCATTGTTAAGTTAGATCATATTTTTTTATTTACGGAAGGTCTTCGTGTGTCAATTCAACTAGCAGTTCTCAAAACTTTTTAAAAGTTCAAGGATCATTGGTAATGTTTGAATCTAATTACGACGTTCCCTAAGGAATTTTAGTTTATAAGTTAAAAAATATTATAATTCGATGTATGGGCAGTATTGGTGAAAAAAAAAAATTCTGATTACCAATTGAGCAAACGTAAATGAATTGCACAATTTATCTCCTATTTTACACCTTGAATAAAAAAAAATTACAAATACTCACTGAAGCATGATGCAGAATAGGAATGGTCTTCAATTTTTCCTGTAAGAGAATGTTAAACAATCATGGACTCGTTACACACACAAAAAATTTCTTTATAATTGTTATGTTTAAAATGTTTTCAATGCTTATTGATTAAGAAATCTTTTAGTCTATTAAAAAAACTTTTTAAATATTTGATACTTTTCTTCCATAATTAGTTTGAAAGTTCTTCTGCCATATCCAGAGAGGGAAACGGGTCCTATCCCTCTGTGAGAAATTGAGTTCGTGGTCAAAACTCTTCACCATTTTGAAGACAGAAGTAGAGAAGAAACAATGCTGGATATCAAAAATTCCTATGATATAAATTCTGTCTTAAAGTTATTATGTCCATGCAATTGAAATAATCGAATTTTTCCAGCATTTGTCGACTCGATTAACAACACTGAGCTCTGCAGAAGGGTAATTATCTTATTATTTTTTGTCTTCCATTCCAACTGGTAGCTTACATTACATTTGGAAAAATAACCAACATGCCAATAAATGTTCTTTATTTTTCAATATTCCTCCTTGTTCGACCATGCCTGACATCAGAAAATAATTAATTATTGTAAATAATTATTTACTGTGATTGAATTAGCTATTCAATACTTAAATGACGATTTAAATATGTAATTGATTATTGTATGCTACTTCGAAGATACGTCAGAGAAATTTTATTTGTCTGTCCCACTCCCACTATCGGAAAATTTCTGCCGCCGCCTCTGGTCCAACTCTTTTAGCAGCAGCGATTCAAACGCAAAGCAAAGCAAATTAGATAAATAGAATCTGATGTGTGTCCTTAGCTCTAAAGTTGGTACAGATATTGGATCTAATTGGCCAGTGGGAAAAGGAACGAGATATATACTTAATTCTTATCATATGCATTACGAAGTTAAATAACAGAACTTGGTATATTTAGTACTCGCCGTGTGAAAAAGAAAGGACGCTTTGTTTAATATAACCAAATTAGGAATAAATATTAAATTTAAATGCAAAAAGGAAATAAAAAAGAGACAAAAAATAAAAGAAGAAAAAAGTTAAAAAAAATGAGACTGGCCTGAAAACTTTTTAAAAGGTCACTCTCCAGTAGAGATTCAAACCAGGGATTTAAAATCATATTTTTGTTTTCTTTCATTTTAATCTTTTCCTTTTTTATTCTATTTTTTCATTTAAGCGTAATAATTATTTCAAAATCGGGTAAGCTCATTTATCCCAATTAGCACACAAATATTGCACAATATTGATCAATATTCGCAATATTGTTTAATATTGTGGAATATTGTTAAATATAATATCACACAATATTATGCTACAGGATGTGCTATTGTTTCAGATCCAGCAGCATCAGCGCCCTTAAAATACAATGCTTCTTTTATTAGTTTTGATTCAAGGAATATTCACTTTTAATTTATTTTCAGAAAGATTGCCCTTTTTAGTTCAGAATTTCTTTGTTTATTACAAGTAATATTATTTACATTCATTCGAATAATTTTCTTTATCACACTTTATATTTTTAAGGTTTCTATGTGTAACATTACATAACTGTATATCTTAGTAAAAATATTCTTAAATACCTGTTTATAATGATTAGCAGAATTAAAATAACCATTCAGCATGAAAGAAAGCTATTCAAACAAAATTTCACATAAAGAAATTCTCATCATGCTATCGAAGATGTAAACTGGATTTCTTGCCTTTTCTTTGTCAGGACGGGAACAGGCAAAAGCTTCTAATTTATTCTTCCAGAATTCATTATCGAACGCTTTTTCATTTAACTCTTCATCAGGAAATAACTCTTTCAATTCATCTACAAAGAACATTATAGTCTGGAAAAGATGAAATAAATAAATAAATATTTGTCTACCCCCATCTAAGCTCCATATTCAAGAAAAAGATATCCCCACATTCAAATACTCTCTTTCCGAAGACACTGAACTATTCTACTAATAATGTCGCCCAGAGTATGATCAAATAGGCCAGCAGTTGAACTAAATTATCTCTAGAGGATAGATAGAGATAACGATATTAGTGCTTAATGGCTAGAAACTATCATGGCTTTCTGGATGCGATTTGTAAGGTGCTCATTATCGCAAAATTGATGCCTCTAGATAAAAGTTCTGCCTTAAAGTTTTGTTCGTAATTTTAATTATTGTTCATTCCCTGCTCTTCCTTAAATAATTTTTTTCTTCTCTTTTTCTGCTTTAAGGCTCTATTCGTAACTTTAATTAATATTTTCTCTCTGCTTGTTCTATTTCCTTTACTCCATTTTCGTGAAACTATTTTCAAGCTCATTATCAAGGAATGATGAAAGCGAAATTCAGATTCTTGATCAAAATCCCCTACTTCTCGAAATGGATTCGACGGATATTGGGATTCACAATAAAAGACGAAAATTCCGAAACCAGCATTGCTTAAACTAATCTGATTTTTATTCAGTTAAACCCATTAATACTTAGCTTATCTTTTTAAGAACGCTTCGATTTTCCATGAATAAACATTTCAACTTTAACATTGCATTAATCCATTCCTATGATTTTGTTTTAATTTGATAACAGATGACAACCGGTGAATGATGTAAAGTGTCTTCTAACGCCATTTTATTCTCATGTTCTTCAAGAACATGTTCAGCTTGCTATTTAAAAAAATGTAAAATTATTTATAAATAATTTTTTTACATATGTATTGATGCGAACAATCTTTTAAAGTATGTGTTTTTGAATTTTTTATAGATTTTGACATATTTTAAATTCGTTTAGGGACATTATGTTTTTAATTTAAAAATATTGAATTACCTTTTTTTTAGTTTTTTCAGTTGATTAGAAAACATCTGCAACTAGTATATATAATGCTTCTGAAAGAAGTGTCAGTCGGCAATGGATTATTTAAATTAACATCTTTGAAGATATGTGGTAGCATTGTTAGATAAAGGGTGGTTGAAAAATGGTTCTCTCTTTAAACATCTTCATCCCACCAGCAGAAAATGTTCAATTCAGGGTGGATTAAGTATTAGGTATATTTCAATACAGTTCCAATTTTTGGTTACTAAGGTATCTAACCCAAAGCGCATTCAGATTCAAAAATCGAATTTTTCAAATTTAATTGAAACATTATTTCCTTTTATTGCCTGAAAAATTGAAGCTTTCCGTTTTATTAAACTTTTTATTCACTTTCTAATTTTAAAATTGTAATAAGAAAATGCTTGCTTTCTTTGAACATTAATATCAAAGAAGTATTTTCGTTCCCACCTTCATTAAAGGGATAGCCTTTTTCAGCGTGGTTCATTCTGTAAACTTTCTAGACAATCTGATTTTTTTTAAAATCTTGTTGATACGTTTAAATCTGAAAGGAGACAAAACAGATTATACGAGTTTAAAACATCATCTTGCTGCAATGTTTTGGAAAAATTCGATTATTTATTTTTTTAATTAATTAATAATTGATTTTTTTATTTTCTCTTCTATGAAATTTAGATTTAGGATTTTATCTTATAAAAAGGTTAGAGAAAATATTGTAACTGTCAAAAAAATCAAAACGATTTTGACTAATTTTCTCGTTTAAAACTTCTCTGAATTGAAAAAGTTTTGAGTTAGCCGAATAAAATTCGATATCAGATCTTCAGACAAAATTTGTAGATTTCTGCCAAATTTTGGAATTAAAAAAATCCATTCCGAGAAAGTATATCTTTTTGACTACACAAGTCAATTTGATAACTATAAGAAGCTGTATAAATAAAATTTTGCATGAAAATTAAAAATGTAAATACTTAGAAACTAAATCTGTGAAATGTTTGAGCATCTGTTGGCTTGAACTTTCGCATGCATATAAACGCAATTACTGAATCAGAGTGATAATGTGATTGCAATTGTAATTCTCTGTAACGATTCCAGTACTATAAATGCAGGATGTGTGAATTTTGGATTCAATCTACCAAGCAAAAAGTCGTCCAAAATACACATTTGCATGATAGATTCAATAAAAAGTCTAGATTTATGCCACAGATTAATATTCCATAAATTATTGCTTGTCAGTGCCTTGTAAAGCTTCCTCGTTCTTACCAAGGTCCACTATTTCATGCGTAAGGGGGCGTAATTTATTATATTAACATCCCGTGTAAAGCAACACTGGGCTATTTTGGGATGGATTTCATCATTTTAAACCGCAGTCCAATGACGAGGATGATACTTGCGCTGCCACCTTCCTCTCCACACCACATCATCGGCAAGGGGTGGGGGGATAAGAATTTCATTAGAGAGTGTGTGAGAAAATTTCGAGATTAATATTACCCTTGATTATGTGAAATATTCATGCAGAATATAATTGCACAACCAAATGGGTAGAGTTATTCCCATTAAAGCGAGCTACTGCTAAAAAGTGTGCATTAACACTACTTAATGAAGTCTTCTTAAGATATGGATTACCCCGTCGTTTAATAAGTGACAATGGTACACAATTTGTTAGCGCCATCATGCAACAATTGTGTTATACATTAAAAATTAATCAAAGTCTAGTCCCTGTTTATCATCCACAGGCAAATCCTGTTGAACGTAAAAACAGAGACTTGAAACCTCGTTTGGCAATCATGGTAGGTAATAACCATACCTTATGGACTGAGAAATTACCATCCATTAGATTTGCATTGAACACTGCAAAATGTGAATCTACAGGTTGCACTGCAGCTTACCTGAACTTTGCCCGAGAATTAAGAACTTTAGATGATGTTACAACTGATCTACGGTCTGTCATTCATAATGATAATTTTGTTCCAGAGTTCACACCTTACTTAAAACGTTTTGAGAGAAACATGTCTCAAATTAAAGAAAATATTGAGAAAAGTCAAGATCGTCGAAAGACATATGCTGATAAATCACGTAAACCGAGCCCTAACTATAAACCTGATGATTTAGTTTGGGTAAAGCTTCACCCGTTAAGTAAAGCGAACCAAAGTAGAACTGCCAAGTTTATGCCAAGGAAAGATGGACCTTATATTATTCTATCCCAGAAATCACCCTCATCCTTCGTAATAGCTAGTTGCGACAAACCTGATGAACCTTTAGGTGTATACCATGCATCAGCTCTTACACCTTTTAGAAATGCAACACAGAACCAATCTCCTGTGATGCCTTTAAAGAAAAGAGGTCGACCTCCCAAACAAACTCAAACTGGACCTCCCAGACAAATTCCAACTCGACCTCTCAAACAACCTTCAAATGTAAGTTGCAATCCTGACACAAGTGCCAAAGTATCCAATATCACACCACCTCACCGGGACGGTTTGAGGCGGTGTAGGGGGAGGATGTAGCAGTTGCATTATTCTCGCCTTCTCTTTTGGTTATTAGTTGCATTACTTTAACTTCCCTTTTGGTTACTAGATGGCAGTGCGTGATTACGTCATCACACGCGCCATCCCTTAATGCTTTGCGCTTGTACCAGTGAGAGATGTGACTCCGTCCTGTGCAGCTGTGCACTGGAATGTCTTTGTCTTAAGTATTGTCCTCGTCTTTGTGTTACGTGTTGTCTTTGTGTGTTTGTAAATATTAGTGTGTGAGTATGATTATTAAAGGAAATGTTTCTAACAACATTCGTCTCGTTGCTTCCATGCACGGACACTAAATAATCTACATCCCACCACAAACTCATTATCTATAATTTCTATTATGTAATGCAAAACGGAAAGCAAAAGTTATATTGGGCGATACCCCGACCTAGGCAGAGGCTATGTGGGAAACTTGACGGGGCTCCATTACTACAACCTCCTTAGAGTAAAAAGGAACAAACTTTTCTTGATGGCATAGAACTCTTGCAAGCAGTAAAAGACCGTCTACGAATACGAATGCTTTGAGAAAACATTCCTAACACATTTAACGATTGGAATTCTTACGAGTCAAATGACATCCAATTACTTGGCCATCTGAGTCTGTGTGATCACATGATTTATAGATCTTTCTTCAATGCCATACTGACAAGTTGAACTTTGGTAGGAGAAAACAGCAAAAATTATTTAAACCGAGATTTCGAATTGCTAGCATGTGTCCTTACAAGAAAAGGCCATCATTCATAATTAATGTAGTAAGCATCTTTGCTATCAAACAAACATTGGCTCGTTGTACAGAGAAAGGAATGGTTTTCTTTCTCATCTACGAATAACTGAGTAAACAAGATTTTTCGAAGCTGTTAAATGAAATGTTACCTTGTTGTGAAGTGCATTAACTATCCCTTTCATATCCATTACTCCACCTAAAATATGCGAATTTTAGATTAAGTCAAGTGAAACCCGAAATAGGCCATAATTCTAAATTATAATAATAAAATTACTAGAAATTAAAAAGAAAATTAATAAATCTAAAACTATAAAAAAGTGTATTTTCTAATGTTGTTAAGTACATAAAAATAAACATCACAATTTAGGAGAGCAATATAAAATAGAATATATCATATGTGTATATAATGCATCATCATTTAGGTTCATACACTGAATTTTTAGACTTTTTATTGTTTCATGTTCATATTTTATGTCTTTTTATATTCCATCTATTTTTAGATTTTAGTAAGACTTCTATTATTATCTGTTCTAGATTTAACCATTTGTTTGGCGCAACATAACCAACAGTGATTCTTGCCCCATTAAATACCGCCAACCCAAATCAAACCAAAATACAATAAAATGGATCAATTTAAAGAAATAAAAGAGTGAAGATTATAAATCCTGCCTTCCACTCAGCAATTGCAAAATAAACTAGCAAGTTCTACTCCCCCTGAAATTTTTTCGATGCTATAACCTACCCTTACCACAAATTTCATTAGAAAATTTTGAATTTGGAAAATGAAATGAACGCCAAGAAGGTTTAGAATTAATTTTCAGAGTTCATTTCATGAGAATTTTGTTGTTCGTTGTGCAATGAAGAAATTCAAGTATGAATTTTGAACTCTTTGTTTTCGAAATATTGATACTAAAATTTATTTGGCGCGTAACTAAAATTTGCATAACAATATCACATAATGAACTCCATTTATCATAGCCATGTTTTTGAGTTCTTGCGTTTAAAAGCATATTAATGCGTAGACCGACAGACAGTCAACTTTATATAGATTTTGTTCAAAATATGATAGAGATCTGCATTTTTGATGTTAACATTGCGCACAAAATCTTATACATTCTTCTCTTTATCGTGTATACAAATACTCTAACAGACACAGACAGATAAATGTTGTCTATAAATTTTGTGTAAATTAGATGAAAATGTGTATGAGTTTTTGTGTAAATATTGTAAATATTTTAAATGCATAAAAATTAATTGTAATGGAATCGCGTGTCATCGAGAAAAGACCGTCTTGGGGATTTACAACAGAAGATCGCCATATTGGACTAATTTAGCGATGTAATGAGGTCGCTAACGGTTTATACTACACATTTAAATGTGTAGTATATGCTAAGAAATAAAGATTTGTTCTTAGAAAATATCCGAGGTAGTTCCAAACTTCCCTAGAAAGAGCGCGCGATTTCTGCGTTGGACCACCAACTTAAGTGTGACGCTATTTAAGGCGAAGCTTAAGGTGCGGAAGCAAATTAGTTAGGAGAATGATCTCTGCTAGTTGGCTGAACTTGAGCGTGCGTCTTTTCTCTTTGATTTGCGTTATATAGTTTTGCTGTTAACAGAGATTAGCGGATTAAATAGAGTAATTCGCTGTGAATCTGTAGCTGGTGTTGCGCATATTCAATACACATTTTCCTAGACAATAAAATCTGCGTCTTCACGCCACTCTTATGAGAGAATTTTCATAACAATATGGAAACGCGATCCGTTCCCTTCAAAGCATTTTTGAGTTATCGTACTCATAAACAGACGAACATAATTCCAAAAAATGTCATTTTTCAAATGCAAGGTTGTATAAAATATAGATTTTTATCAAATTCTTGAGTTCGAATTTCTCTTTTTATATTTCGTTCATGAGAAAGTAAAAGGGGAATTGCTCCAAAGATATGTGAAAAAGAACAGAAAAAAAAAGATATTTGAGACGTATAGTATGTACAGAATAAAAAAAAATCTAGTTATATACTTTTATTGATAAGAAGTAGCATAGATTTTATTCCTCAAAAATCATCTATTTTGTAGATTTCTTAATTCTCAATATTTTTTCCATTATTAAAGATTTTGAATTTAGTTTTCCTTTAATGTCTTAATATAACTAAAAAAAAATAGGGTTTATGTAATTTATTAAAAGTCCCCCCCCCGATTCCAACTAAAAGTTGATCACAAATAAGTGATTAGTGTAAGGATTATGCAAAAAAAAAGTATTTGTCGAATTTTTTATCTCTAATATGTAATTATGTAAAACGTATAAAAATGGTTTTTAGCATGTACATAGGAATATCTTAAAATATCTATTTTAAATAAAAGTTTGGAATTGATTTTTTTTCGTACTTCTAGTGATGAGGACGTAAGAATATACAGAAGGAGACTCTAAAAAAATTCGCCAATGATGATAAAGTTTGCCAAAACAATTTATTTTTATGTAGGAAATTAATCAGAAACATCATTTATGCATTTATAAATGGTATTGCTTGACCCAATACGAGTAGGGAAATACGACTGTTGAAGCCTGAATAACTTGAAGTATATTCTTAACCCATTTAGTGCATAACTTTGCAATCTAATATGATTTTAGCAGATTTGAAGATGTCAGAATGACACCCTGTTCATTATGTCACCTTCATTTCTAGATTGGAGCTTCTAGATGTTATTTTTCAATTTCACTTCAGTTATATATATGTACACTTTCCGTATATATCTTGTTCAAATTATAAATCTTTAATAAAATACTTTTAAAATACTTTTTATTCCTCCACTCCAGTTCAAATACCATTTTTTAAACTTCTAGGGGATGAAGCTTGTTGTTAATACAGTTTTTACAAATATTGATTCATTAATTAAATGTAATTAGGTTTAGTTACATTGAATAGAGTTTTAGAAATTTGTATTGAAAATAGAAATCATCAGGCAGTAGCTCAATAGGTAAAAAGCGAGGATTTCAGTATTTTTTGCGCGAAGGTGAAGAATGCGAGTTCAATTATTGCAAATATCAATCATTTTTTGGATAAATTATTTATATTAACTATAATTATTAATTAAAAAGTAACTAAAATAAAAATTTTCTTTGTTGCCCTATGTAGGAATTAATTTTTTTATATCAGAAACATGTCTGTGTTGTCTTATTTATGTGGTATTTGATGTTGCGAAAAATCAACAAATCTTCTGACAAATTTAATAGAAAATGGAGCATAATACAATGAGCATTTGAAAACTATGACCATTATCGTTTGTGTATATATATATTGGTACTTACATATTATACCGTCTAACTTCATCGCCAAATTTGAAATCGTCGTCAATGAGTTGCTACACCGCCAATTATGACAATCCGTCAATGGTGTAATTCGATCTTTATTGCCATATTTAAATCCGTCAATGGTGTAATTCGATCTTTATCGCCCCATTTAAATCCGTCGCCAATGAGTTTCTAAACCGTTGGCGAAGACGGTATATTAAGTAAGTTATTTTCTTATCTATCTATCTATCTATCTATACATACATATACATATATACATAC
>JAOUZG010041477.1:8866112-8884222 GCA_026289955.1 Argiope argentata
ATCTATATAGACTAGAATATATATATATATATACATATATATATATATTCTAGTCTACAGTTACAGTATTACAATACGTTAGAGAACTTACCTAAGTCACATATGATAAGCCATGTACAGTTCCAAGCCATTTCATAATTTTTGTCGAGGTCCTTGCTGACCAGATGACCATAATCGTCTTGCAAGTTATAAAATTCAACGGCTAGGACAGGATGAAAGAGTTCTGGGGGAAATAGCGCCAACACAGCAAAAGAAGACAATAAGACTTTGTCGAAAAACATCTTAACGGAAAGCAAATTTTGCGAAACGATCGAAATACAAATCTAAGGGAAAAGAAGAACAATCAAAGTTTTGAAAGCTATAAATATAATTGAATATATGATATGCTTGCAGTTTTATATATATTCGTGTAACTCAAAAAATTATGAAAAAAATATATTTACTTGGAAAGCGCAGCTGTTAAAATGTTAAACGAATCAGTTAAAAAAAATCCCTGATTTTTAACTACAATTTCAATTGTATTTTAAAACTTCCTTATTGATTAAAAGAAATGAATAAAATCATGTTATCCTTGAGGAAAAGTGGATCTGATTGCATGAAAATGTCAATGAAGCCTTCACCAAATTCAATTATTTTCAGAATGGAATTTCTCGGCACGTTACGATATTCTATCAGGAGAAGGGGAGGGATTTTAATAGACTGTCTGTAACTCATTTTCCAATGTAAAGTAAAGAGAGTTCATATTTTATACTATCAAGCATTGACTTGATATATTTTATGAACATCATGAGTATAACGAGAAGTGATCCACTTTGATAGTCATGAACAGCGATTGCTCATGCATTGTAATCAGAGTAATATTTTATCATCATAAATTTTAAATAATTTAACTATTAGGTTATTAATAATGATAATTAGATCATCGACTTGATGTAAAGTGAATTTTAACAAAGAAATTGCAGCCGAATAATTACTAATTTTAATTAAAAGTTGAACTTGAAATTAAATTTTCTTAACAATATTTCTTTTTGTTCATATTCATAATTTTAAACTGCTGAAAAAATTTTTACGTCAGGAGAAGGAATGTTTAAAGCTCTTCTTTTAACATCACTGGCACTGTGTTTTCAGCAGCACATTCTTCCTTTCATAAACAAGGTCATACAAAAGAAAAGGCTTTACTACTGCACGCGTGCAGCACTGGAAAGTGTGCATTGAATTAAAATGCAACATTTGCCAATATTTCTTTCTTTATCGAAAATAACCATACCTTTTTTCCCTATATTTCTTTCATAGACCCAAAACTCAAAAAAAAAGTGCTCCATTTTTTTATTCAGGTATTTCATGTAAAATTAACCCCTTTACTCAACGGTTCTTCGACAGAATAGGTCTCGTACCTGAAACCGCACAGTTCTGCAGACCCGGTCCCAGCACCAATCCACCACGGCCCTGGTTAATTACAACAGTTCAAATTTTATGAATGCTAAAAGAATAATCTAAAGAATATTCTTCATGTTGGATTAACTATTCGGACAGTGTTATTTTCTTAGATACCATAGTTCCTGGAATAAATGATCTGAAATTATATTTTAATGCTGCTGCTGCATGAGTAAAATTCAATTCTTGAAAATATTATTTACAGCATCATATTTAGTGATGAAATATTATTTACCGTTTCTGTTCACTTCAGTGTTCCTTCTGCTGAGTTGTTTGGATTACTTTCCTTTTTATTATGTAAGACTGCCTTTTTTTTTTTTCTATTTTAAATTAGTAAGTTTAATATTAGACTTCAGTATTCGACTGCAGAATTCAAAACTTTTGGTTACAGTTATACGTATGTGGGTGTTGGTATCCATAAAAAATAAATTAATTTGCTGTAAACAATATATTTAACGACATATATTTTCACTCATTCAAATAAAACGAAAATATCGTATGGCGTTGATTCAGAATGATGGAAAGGGTCATAAATTAGCTCAACTGCAAAGGTATCTCTTTTGATAAATTATTATTATTTTTATTTATTTTACTACCAGCAAATTATTTTGAATCTTAAATGCTCTACTTTCTTGCCATAGCTCGAAAATAAAATATTGATGAATTTTTGGTAGTATATTATTAATTAAAAATATAATGATTTTTAATGTCAAATTTTGTTTGCCTTACATTTCTATCTCGATTACTAATGTTACAACAGCAAAAGTTTTGTTTCCAATCCATTGCCACAATTGACTTTTTTTGTATTAGTTTTTGGCCTGTACGTGAATCAATCTTTGAGCTCTCTTCACAGCTTGATAGCGACAAGGAGACCGGGGGAAGGCAAAAACCGTTTTCTCTGGACTCTTTGGCTTTACTTCAGATGTTTTGCTTATGAACACAAAATTTTTAGTTAAATATAATATAAATAGTTTTTGGTAATTCTGATACCTAGTTAGTCACTACTAGCGCATTGAGGATGAAAGTCACTTGTCAGACTCTATCTCTTATATATATATATTTTGGATCTTCCTGGTCAAGTCATTTTACGACATTCAGCTTTCACTTCATCTGAATTTCGTGAATCAAATTCAGACCACCGTACGTCCCGTCGAAAGTGCGAAAGCTCATCCGAGTTTTGGGAGAAATTCAGTTATTTAGACAGCTTTGCCTTCTGGGCTGATCTTCCAGCGTGTTTCCTCGAACTCATCAATTTATCATTTCATCCGTAAGAGATCATTATTCTTGTAAATTTGTAATTTTGTAACTGGTTTATAACTGTAAAATTTTAAAACTCGGAAGGTAGTTTTGATTTAAATTTTGAAGTAGAATTCATGCGTCACCTTAAAAGAAATGATTTTAGCATTTATATGAAACGTATAGGTTCAATTTTGAATGTCTCTTTTTATAAAAACTCAAATATTAGCTAATGTGTACAGAATGACTCAAAAGGAAAATAGATTTTCTTAGTTCATTTGGAGTTATATGAAACATTCTGAAATAAAATGCTTAAATTAAAATTCAGACTCTGATGGTTTCTATATTTATCGATAGATGGCAGCCTAATGAGTATAGACAAGCTGCAGAATTATTTCTGTCGCCGCTATTACCATTTCTCGATTAATCCTAATGTCCACATTTACGAATAAGGTATTATTATCCTGTCAGAACTTGATATTGTTTTAGGAATGAGGTTTCGCGACATCAACGAAAAACCGTAGGCGAAAAAATAAAAAAAATCCGTTGGCGAAAAATAAAAATGTTATTATTTGCACGAACATTTAAAAAATCAGCTTTTAATAACCCATTGCTATCCCATTTACAAAAATTCTGATTTTTTTTAAAAAATGAATTGATGACTACAGCAAATAAAATCAAGAAAAATTTCATTTTGAGAGCGTGATTACATGAAATGAAATAAATGGAAAATGTTATATTTTTTAAAAACATTAAATGCGAGACAAAGTTTTTTTTATGATCGTTTGCAGTACTAAAAGTGACTCATTCAAGGAAACCATTAAAATGAATAAAAATATAGTTCAATTTGCTCGAGCACGTGGTGCTTGGCCCTTCAAGAAATTGTGTTCTGACATGATGCATTGAAATATGCCTAGCAGATTTCATTTTAATCTTTTATTTTTGAAAGTATTCTTTTTAAAAAAAATTAAAGTTCCTTATTTGTTTTAAATTAAAATATATTGAAGTAAAAGAAATTAAAGTGAAAAGAAAATCACCCTGTTGTTGTTATTTTCCCTGTAGATGGCAGCACGAAACTTAGATTATGACCAGTGATCTATTATAAATATTTGCCACATGGCTGGCATAATAAAACCTTGAATCATCAGTTGTAAGCGCGAAGGAAAGGTAAACCTCATAAATATTGTTCGCATCAATTGGCATTTACTTTTTTTCCGCATGCAAGTGATGATTGATACTCATTTAATTTTCAGTTTTCAGAACCTTGCTAATATATTTCGTCAACAGGAAAATGGTTTATTAATGTTTAAGGATGTATTCTTTAGCAAAAAATTTGTGTTCAAGTTAAATATATATTATATAACAAAGGACACACAAATTTTTAAATATTATTTTTCTATGAAGCAGCAACTTACTCATCATTGGATAGAAGAACATAAACATAGACATAAACTGGCTCTACCTATTTGTTATCTTTACTTTAATAGAGCTCAATGTGTGTGTGTATGTGTGTTGGCGCTCTACAGGCCAGACCGTTCAACCTACAGTTACCAAATTTGGCATGTGTATAGCTTGGGGGTCGGCAATGTGCACTTCGGAGCGCTTTTTTAAAAGTTTTAATTAATTAAAAATTAAGCGAAATTTTGACGTTTATTCGCTATAACTTCCAATAATATTACTGCAGAAAATTGATTTTTCCATCAAATTAAAGCTAAAAAAATACTGATGTTTTGACCTACAAAGTAAATTTCTATTTTTAATGAATTTTTTAACAAATTATTTAATTGTATTTTTCAATAATTTATTTCTTATATATTAAAAATAAAATCTTAGCTGCACGAGCATCTAAAAAAATCAGCTTTTAATTAAGTGTGGCCATCACATTTATAAAAGCTCTGATTAGAAAATATAAGTTAATTACAACCGCATATAAAACCTAGAAAAATATCATTTTGAACACGTGATTATATGAAATGAAATAAATAGGAAATGCGATATATTTTAGACAAAAAATGCAAGATAAAGCATTTTTTATAATCATTTGCAATAAAAAAATTACTAATTCAATTAAACAATTAAAATAAATAAAAATATAATTAAATAAATTTGATATTTTATTAACATCTTATCATCATATTCACAAAAGCTCAAATTAAAGAGTAAATTATTTTTCTGATATTAAATGTGTTGAATTTAATACAAAACAATAAAACATTTTAAAAATTGAAGCAATTGAAATCTACTGTCGCAAATTTTAAGTTATCATGTGAGGGTATAACTATTTTTTAAGTCATTGTTTATCTTTTTTTTCTTTCGAAAATATGCTTTAAATTAATTCCAAATAGTCACGTGATTATATCATTCTGTAATTTTTGGAAAAGCAGAATTTTTCCCCCTCCATCTCACAATTTTCTGAACATCAAAACTTTGTCTTTCTAGCTAGAAAATTAACAATGAAAGTTTTAAATAAAATTATATTCTAATATTTACAGTATTTTGGGAAATACATCATATATATATCATGTTCAACTTTCCAATCGTTAATTAAATACTTTTTGTTCATCCAATCAAGTTGAAGTAAATTTTTAAAAATTTGTGATTAATGTTATTTGATGCTAATATAAATATTAATTCATTGATTTCAAATTTTAATTCATTAATTTTATATTAATTAACTAGAGACTAACTGCCTCGCCAAAGTTCTTCATTTCTCCGTTGCCAAAAAGGAACGAAAATAGTTTGTTTTTTCTTCACACTAATGAGGAAGAAGTTGTCCTATTGAGGCAAAAATTGGTGGATAAGAAGAAAATGTACATGATAGTAAATGATTGAAATCTCAGAACAATTGAATAATTTATTTAAGAGTTACATAACTAGTTCAATAAGGAGTTCTAGCCTGGATAAAAGCTGCCACACAACGTGGCATAGACCGATAAAGCTTCCGAATGGTCCCCTACGGCATTTCCTGCCAAATTTGCTCCAATTGTTGAACGAAGTCATCAACATTCCATGGCAAATGCAATCACCTTCCCCTCATATCCCAGACATGCTCGATGGGAGAAAGATCTGGCGATATGGCAGGCCAAGGAAATGTTTGTCAAGCTTGCAGACAGTTCATAGCCACACGTGCCGTAATAGGCATCATTCCAACCTTGATAGAGCCATGCACCACTGTAATCTGGCTCAGCAGTGTGCAGGAATGAATGGCAGGTGGCGTAACGGTTGGCACGGGCTTAGATTTCGCTGTCCCAATCGTCTGGGAACGGTCATGGTGGACACTGGTATTTGGGTTTAACGTCTGAGGGTTGATAGAGATGAAGAAGGCGCTTTGACAGCTGATCGGACAATCACTCTGTCCTCAAGATCTGTTGTGGCCCTAGGCCAACCACTAACATCCTGACGCTGAACTCAGCCATTTTCTATCCCTCCTTGCCAGCCTCTTCGAATCGCTGCATCGCTTCGACTCAAATGACAAGGGATTCTCCGATTTCTCCAGCCGGACTGTTTCAATCCAATGATGCGACCTCTGTCAAACTCTCACAGTTGCTCGCAATGAGCACGAATCCTGCGGCGAGGTATTTTTTAAGTTGTTGAAAGGAATACTGAATCGCAATCCAACTGAAAGTTTTAACGACCATTGAAGGATTGCTCTTTATATACATCTGCTGGATGCGCAATTCTGATACACTGGAGATCAAACTATTCATTCATAGGAGACCAAAATTTTATAATTTGCATACCTGGTCAAAACACTCGTGCATACGAAATTTCAAAGGAATCGGATGATTACTTCTTGGTGCGCCGATTTTTTTTATTATAGGGTGTAATTATTTTGTAAAAAATAGCTAAAATAAAATATTTGTCCCCTACATAAGAAGGAATTTATTTTCAAAATATTGAATTTTATATTACTTGTTTCTTTAAAAAAAATTTTATTTGCAGAAATTTTTAGATATATTTAAAAAATATGATTTAATAATTAATAAAAGATTAAAGAAAAACAAGTAATATAAAAACAATTTCTTAAAATCAATTCCTATTTGGGTTCTTAGGAAAAAGTTTATTTTAGTTACTTTTTATTAAATACTTACAATTGTTGTTGTTCTCGTATACCGCTTTTCAACGGAAGTAGGGTAGCAGTAGCTTCTTTAGGGCATGCACCCCTGAATATTCGAGGGCAGAAGCCCGACTTTTAGCTCCCATACGGGCGGACCTCTCAGGTATTTCAAACATCGATGATAGCAGGCTCGAACTCGAAACCCAAATGATGCGCATCCAACGTCAAAAACAACCAGGCTATTCTAGCCCAACAGTTTGAATTGCTATAAATATTTGATCATATATTTATTCTAGTATTGAATTCTGAATGTCAATTGATGACTCAAAACCAATTACGGCAATACAAAATGCGTGGATTTTTTACACCAGTTGAAGTAACGCTATAGCGATTAGAGATTTTTAATTCTCCTTATTCTGTATTATTTTAATTCGAAAGTACTTCAAAATGAATCCAAAAAATCAATTCATTAACGATGTTTAGTTTTAAATGCATTAAACATTAAGAAAATAAACAGAATCGTTTGAAATAATAGGCCGAAAATAAGTTAACCCTAACCTCAATAGCGTGTGGAAAAAACAAACCGAATTACTTACATATTTGGCTGCGGGAAAATGTAAATTTTTGGCGAGAAAGATAATTTTTAAATAATTAATAAACAATTAATGAATGAATATTTGATAAAACTGTATGAACATCGAGTGCCATCCACTACCAGTTAAAACAAAATGTATTTGAACTTGATTGGATGAATAAAAAGCATTTTATTAACTATTGAGAATTTGAACGAGAAATATATATACAGGGCGAACGTGATCTAATAGTGGGAACTGAATATTACATAGTTTATCATTCACCTCATACAAGCAAGTTTAGTTCTTCTCTAAAAGTTATAGGATTTTTGGCTCATTCTTGTAACTGCTTCGAGTGAAAGTAACTGATTTGATGAATGTTGGTTACATTGGCTTCAACCCTTGACAACAACTTGAGATATTTATCCAATTGAAGCTGAGGGAATTAGACTTCTGAGTTTTCCTCTGCCAAAAATTTGTGAGGGTCAGTCTGTTTCGACCCCCTTTTTTATATGTGACGTATAATCAAGTGACGAGAGTCTGGTAAATGTTTCCAGTGTACAAATAAGAAATTTCTCTATTCCGTTTGGGGACCGCGGTGGCCTGGGGTTAAGTTGTCAGCTCATGATTCGAAGGGTTCGAGGTTCGAGACCCGATTCCATCGAAGAACCGTCGTGTAAGAAGGTTTGTTCCTCATTAAATCCGTCATGGCTGAGCACCTTTCCGCTGGTGTAGAATGGTTTGTAGAGGGGGTTGGCAGCTCAGGTAACGTCCTCGTCATCTGACGGCGGTGAAAAATGACGAGATCCGTTCCAAAAAACCCCCTTTTGTTGCTTTACAACGTTATATCACTTACGTTAATATAACTAAAGTAAGAAACTAAACTAAAATCTCTATTCTCTTTATAGTAGTATACACAAGAAGAAGTAGATCACTGCCAATACTGCAGAGCAAAGTTCTTAATTATAATATTAATTCGACAAAGTCGCACATTTTACTGAAGAGAAAGAAAACTCGGTAAACAATATTTTTCATTTTTACACTTTTCTAACGTTAAATACATGCATTAAATTATACAGATATGTCTGCTTGTAGAAGAATATTTATTTTATTAACGTTCAGACCAAAAAAGCAAATAAATAAATAATTAAATAAATAATTTCGAAATGATGAAAAGTATAATATGTAGTTTTCAAAACGATATTGTATCTTCTTTTTTAAAGAAGCAATTAAAGAATCATGCAGAATGCTTCTTAAAATTCCGATGCTAATGAAAATCAAAATCGAATATTTTTCAAAGGGAAGAATAAAAATGAGCTCCCATTTTTTCAAGCAATGAAAAATTAGTGTTATTGTTATAAAAAAAAACATGACATTTCTTAAATTTCATGAAAGAATTTGTGATCTGAGTAATGTAATTATAGAAATATTTATACGACTTTTATCGATATACAACGCATATCTGAATTTAAAAGAACCAATGAGCTAGAATTTATTAATGAAATTGTTTCTTTTATTTAAATGTAAATCATCAAACTTAATTACTTAACAAGTACCTTCATGAAGGTACATATGTCTTATAAGGAAAGAGAAATTTCACAATTGACATGAAAAGAAGGCAAGAGCTTAACTCATTTTTAAAAACGCAACCGAAACAAGAAGTCAAAATGTACAAGTCTTAAGCTCTAATAATTTACGCACGGCTTGATCACTATTTTGAAGCTCATTCTGGGTATTCTTGGATCAGTGGCGGATTTGGCGTTTCAGATGCCCGAGGCGCAATTCAATTTGAGGCCTCCCCTCTCCTCCAGCAATATTTATAGTATGCATTCTTTATAAATATTTTTCACTCTGTATAAATCTGCATCTGATTTTTTTTTGTGTTAATAAAAGGAGGGCGAGAATTCGGTAGATAAAATTGAAAATTAAAATTAATTTTTCCATACTACTGGACGGTATTTAAAATAATGATGAAGTTCAGGGTGTGTTTTAAAAAAACGCGCTATTTTGTACCATAGTTACGCAATATTTGTCAAAGATACATGTCTGAAACTTCATTATACACCAAATCATTTATTATAGAATGGAGCTAATTTTCTTTTTTGCTATTAAAAGTTCGGTTTTGTTTTAAAACGTTATCAAAGTTGCGAATTTTAAAGAATTTACGTTTTTCCCACTGTCAGAACAGTCATTTTCTTACTATTTCCAACTAATTAAACCGTTCTAATAAACAAACAATGCCTTTTATTGAAAAACTGAGAAAATGGGTCGATTAATTTGCATTTAATTTTGTTTCAAATTAAGTTCCTTAAAAATAAAATAAATAAAAAGGAAAATAATAAAGAAAAGAAAAATACGTCAACTAATATTGATACTATTATTTATTAAACATCAGAAATATATCGAACTATATTAAAAACAATAGTAGTTTCTTCTTTTCGTATATTAAAAACAAACTAAATAGGAACCTTTCTGGCTTTAGCTTTCGCAAATTTATCAATTAGAGTTTCATACTCTAACAAATTGACTACATCATTTTCGATGAACATCGTGGATAAGTAACTTAAGTTTAATTGTGATACAGAATTCCTTAAATAATTTTTTACTCTTTTAAGCACCGAAAATGAGCGTTCACCACTTGCATTACAAATGGGAATAGTTAAAAATATTTTTAGAATTGTCCCTACAGTAGGAAATGTAGACTGCACTCCTCCGATTATTAATTTGTACATATCAATAGGATTTGTAATTTTTTCTTCTTTTATGAGGGCAATAAAATGTACAAGTTCATCTTTAAAATTTCTAGTCACAATATCATTTTCATATTTTGCGCATATGTTATCCACGCAGTCATTAAATTTGACATCGGACATATTAAAATAAAAAAAATCCAAAATACAATAAAACCTCATTGTAAATCGCACTCCTTCGCGATAGATCTGCAATTAATACATCACAAATAACCTTGTGTACATTAATAACAAAATTTTCTTTTGGACTAAAATTTGTTTCGTTTAATGTTGTTTCATCAAATTGCAGTTTTCTTTTTCTTATCCGGGTTTCCCGATAGTTCCGGTTTTTGATCAATGCATTGGCGCCGATCTCTATATCTTCGAAGTTAGTCCGGACAATCTTTATAAAATTGGATAGCGATTGTAATAGATTTGTTGTAAGCAGTAAATTATACTGTGTATCTTGCAATTATTTGCTTGTACTATTTATTCTTTGCAATAATTTATCCCATAAAACAGTTAATAAAGCTGTTTCATAATATTCGAAACATTCTGCTAATTTTTTTGCCTCCAGATTGCTTACAGGTTTTTCAGTATCCGACGTGCTAATTTTGGTTAGAACTGCTTTAATATTTTGATAATTACTTTTTAATGCAGAAACTGCGTCTGCTCTTGATGACCACCAAGTATCACTTATTCTTTTTAAATTTGGAGATTGATTTTCTAAACTATTATTAAGCATATTCCATCGTCGAGTAGATGCCGAGAAATATACATATAAATTCTGAATAAAATCAAAATATTTTAATGCACCAGAACATGATTCTGCTGCACAATTTCCTATTAAATTTAATGTATGGCTTACGCATGGTACGAAAACGGCTGTATTTATGTGCTGTTTTAGTCTTGCTTGAAGTCCACTGTATTTCCCTGCCATATTTGCCGCGTTATCGTAGGTTTGGCCCTTACAATTTTTAATATCTATAGACAAATCTTTTAAAAACTCAAGAATTATTTTTTCTAAATATTCAGAATTATGGTTTTGAATATTAATAAAGCCGAAAAATCTTTCTTTTATGTCCCCATTTTTACTAACAAATCTCAAAATACAAGTAAGTTGGTCTACGTGAGATATATCCGGAGTAGAGTCCACTATTATTGAATAATAAATTGCTTCTTGAATTTCAGCTATCAGATGTTTCTTAACTTCATCACCCATTAAACTTATGAATTCGTCACATATCGTGTGAGATAAATAATTGACATTTCCACTCCCTGGATTGCTAAATTTTTCCAAATGCAATTTTAGAAAACTGTCAAATTCTGCCAAATAATCAATGCAACTCAAGAAATTTCCTTTTCGATTGGAAGTTGTATCTTCTCTGTGGCCACGAAATGCCATTCCTAAACTCGCCAACAATTTTACAGTGGCAATGACTCGCTGTAAAACAGCTCGCCAATACTTTTGTTCCGTGGCAACCTGCTGTTCTAAGTGAGCATTTATACGTCCAGAAATAGACAAGCGTTTTTGCAGAGTCACCATAGATTTGATATGGTTCTGTGAAGTTTCGTGACCACTTAAGTCTCTAGCTAAATTTTTCCAATCACTAAATCCTGTTGAAAATTTCTTGTACGCATTAGAAAACATTTTACAAACATAACAATAAATGCACTTACTTGTAGCTGAATATACTAACCATTGGCGAAATTCTTTTGTGCCATTTGCTTTAATACAATAAAAGTTCGTTTCAGAAACATTCCTATAATAGATTCGATTTCTGTCTCCGCATTTTACTTTAAGACTTGTAATATTCCCAATATTACAAGGCTTATTTATCAAATAATGTTCAATCATTTTATCTGATAAGTTTGGTGGCCACAATGCAATGTCACTGGGAAACAAATACTTGTCTTTATGTTTACCACAGTCAGAATCAGCTATTTTATTTTGCTATATAAAATTACAAATTGTTGATTCTTGTGTTCCATTCTTAGATCGCTCATTAATTTCTTCGAATTCACATTCTGCTTCGGCTAGCTTATCGGTTTTTTCTTGTGCATATTCTGTTTTAGTTTGTTCGTCTGTCTTTTTAGGCTTGCATTTTATTTCATTTCGCTCACCAATTTCTTCGAATTCATTTTCGACTTCAGTTTGCTCAGGGATTTTTTCTTGTACACATTTCATTTCAGTACACTCATCAACCTTTTCAAATTCACATCGTATTTCAACTCGCTTATTAATTTGTTTCAATTTATATTCCACTTCGGATTGCGCATCGTTTTTTTTTTCATGTGCATATTCGATTTCAATTTGCTCTTTGGTTCTTTTAGGTACACATGCAGCATCTGGTTGCTCAACTGCTCTTTCTGGCTCTTTTTCCATTTTAGCTCGTTTTTCAAACGTTATAATGAATTTATTGAGTGAGTTTTGATATCATTCAATATATTCTTCTTTTACTTTTTACTTTTCGCAGCACCCGATTCAAACTTTCTTTTCGGTGGCATGGCTAATACATTTTTTTTTAAAAAAATTAGTTGCATAAAAAATATTAGCTGGACTTAATATCCGTTCCTTTGCTTTTAACGACGACGATAGCAAACCTCCGAGGAGGGGAAAGGTCATGTGGTACCAAATGGGGGGGGGTACAAAAGAGAGTCGAAGAGGAAGGGAACGAGACAGAAGATACATGATTCATTTTCATGTTTTTTATTATTATTATTTTAATCCTTTCATGTAAATAATATGACAATCTAGAATTGGATTGTTTCCTGTAATCATTTCTACACAATCATCCCGATTGAAATATTTATATATCCGGTGTAGAAATGATTACAGGAAATAATAAATGCATATTTTATTATACATATTATTATTTTAGAGATAAATTTTGAGGCCCCTTAATTTAAGTGGCTCGATGCCCGAGGCGCGCGCCTCATGCGCCTGTTCGGAAATCCGCCACTGTCTTGGATAATTTTACTTCTAGACGAAGTTTCTCAAGAGCTAATTTTTCTTCCTGTAACTGAAATCCTCTTTCAATTTCTAGGACTTTTGTCTTTTTTCTAACCTTTCAACTATGATAACTTCTTAATAATCTTTTGCTTCTTCCTGTTTATAATGCTTAATAGCTCAGATTAATTCTTTCAAATCTGCTTTAAACTCGGTTTCATATGCTGACTCATCAAAATCTTGCGCTAGGCAGATAAGTCTGTTTTTTATATTTTTTAAAGAAAGACTGTTAACCTAGTGCCAAATTGCCTTACAATAATTCAAATATAAATTAGATAAATTACTTGAAAAAAATATAATATGATTGTAAAAAATATAACAATATGCTTAATTTATAAATAAAGTTCAAACGGTAAAAAAATCTAAATTATGTATAACTAAGTGTTTTTAACGCACACACACACACACACACACACACACACACACACACACACACACACACACACACACACACACACACACACACAAACACACACACACACACACACACACACACACACACACACACACACACACACACACACACACACACACACACACACACACAGGTTCAACTTATCTTTTTAATACCGATAGACGCATATCCTACCTTAAGAGATAGATTTATTACGTCTAACCACTTAAGTATTTTCAATGATACATCCAAAAATAAATGAAAATATTCTTAAATCTCATAAGGAAGAAGTAAAAATTATTGCATTTTACTGTGATAAAAAAGCAAATAAATAAATAAACCTTTAAGCATAACATTGAAAATCAAATATAAATATTCTGATGCATTCAAAATTAGCTCTTGAAAGCGTCTGCAACTAGCAATAACTCCCAAGAAAAGAATCCACTTAAAAAAGAATATCTGTAACAATTCTTCACCAAAAGAGAACACAAAAAATTGTTTCGGCGCCAGCTCAAGACAGATTGTAAACATATGTTATCTGATATTACTTATGTTTTAATTAAAATAATTAACATATTATTTATTTATAAATAATTATACACTCAAAGTATTAAATAAAAATTTAGTTTTCAGTATAATGAATTTGAAATTTAGCATTAACAAATCAATACAATGGAGATAAAAAATATTTTGAAACCAAATAAAAAAGAAGCAATAACAGATTAGTGTATTTCAATAGCAACATTTTTTTCTTCTTTAACATCAAAAATATCCATTTTTTTCTATTGAAGGCTTGAGAGCTTTTTAACTCTTAACCCTTTGGAGCATGAATTGTAGAAAAGCTTAAAGTACTTACAGGTACTGGATATAGCAAAATTATTTCACTTAATTTCACTAAATTTCGTCGATCACGTAGTAAAATTGTCATGCATGAAAAGATGATGACTTATCAATGAAATTGCGCATAGGAAGCATGGACACCGGAACCGAACTAAACACAGAAACATGAAGCACTTTCGATTCCAAGCACTGACATCCTTGGGAGCTATTTCTCTTTCGCTGGAGCTGGCTAACGTCGTAATCGCCATCAAATCTCGAAGAAACATGCTCTGAAGACTCCATTCTGGTAAAAACTGGTTATTATGACCACTCTGCTCTGACCACCAGTACTTATTCCGTGATTCGTCTCTGCTCACATCCCACTGCAACCAAATGTAGGATGTGGGGTTTCTTTCATATGAGGGCTAGAGACGATGATCAAATCCAGTTTTAGTTCCAAAAAAGTTATACGTTTTTTAACAGTTATATATAAACTGTTATAGTATATTAACTTACAGATACGGAGCACAGGACACACAAAAATTCGAAAAGTACACTACACTATTCCAACATTTATCCATTTTGTCAGTCTTCGAGCCAGCCTGATCTCCCCTCTCTCATTTTACTAGTCCCCGATTCCGACAATGGTCGAGAGACAGTTGTTATGATGTGTGTAGGATGTGGGGTTTCTTTCATGTGAGCGGTAGAGACAGTGATCACACCCCGTATTAGTCCCAAAATTTTATTAACATGCAAGTTACAGACACAGCCCACACATAAGACAAAAATATGAAATTTAACAAAAATATCTCATCATCTTTAAATCCCCCCAGTTTTAGACAGATTGACTTCTACTCTTCTCTCGCTTCGTCCATTCACGATTCTGACTCCGATTCTCACTGACCTCTTATCCTTTCGTTTCTCAGATCCAAAATGCCTTGTCCTCACCCTCGGATTCGCCTCTCAAAAATACTCTTTCGTTCTAAAATCCATCTGTCATTGAATTTCTGGTTGATTTCTCTCTACACTTAACCATTTCCCCTCCGCATTCTTGTGTATCTCCACAAAAAGGGTTACTAAGTGATTTTAGCAGGGTTTCCAAAGATGGCGGATCCTACATGTTCCACCTTATAAAATTAGCCTATAGAGGCAGATTTTATAACATTAACAATGTATGCAGCCTGTCTGCAGTTAGACAGACTGCATTTAAATTTGGTAGCAAAGCGGCCAAGTCTCATCGCTAGTCGTGGTTTTGTCATGATAATGCAAAGCCATCACTCATCAAAACTTACTGGAGCTTTGGAGGGAAAGTTTTACCTCCCATCCTCCCTACTCTCCTGACTTGACACCAACTAACTATCATCTATTTCATGTGTTGAACAATTCCACAAGTCACAATATCCTTGATGAGCTTGATTCTGTGAAACCATCCGAGACTTTTGTGACTCGTAACCGCCGGAATTTTAACGAGATGGGATTCATCTCCTTCAGGAAGAGGGCAAGAGGTCTTAGATAGCAATGAGGATCATGCTCATTAATGAGTACGGCTGATTTTACGTTTATTTGCTCATCTTTGTGAATGATGGGAAATTTAGGAATTTCGAGGAAAAGAATTCTTGACTTGGGCAATTAGATGAATAGTTTGAAAAATCAGGAGTCAAAACATCAAACATATTAAGTAAAATGTTAATATATAATTTTAATTTGTATTGAGTATAATTTTAATTGATATTAATAGCCATTATTTAGAATATTTTTACTATATGTTGTATACATTTTCATGTTACTAGAAATATTTATGTAAACAAAAAATTCATTTAAAAATGTAGATAAATATTAACGAATTAAATTTAAAAAATATCCATCGATACTTTAGTCCCAATTATTCATTAAAATATTTCCTGTTTGAAATAAGAAATAGATTTAAATAAGCTATCATATTATTTATGTATTGCACTGCTCAAAATTATTTAGCCATCCAAATGTAGTTATCGATACAGATATTAATCCATTAGTTAAATAATTCTGATTTGCTTACCTTATCTTTCGATTGTTTTAGTTTGCCTTTTTCAGCTTATAGTAAGTGGCAGAAGAAAAGCTTATAATTAATTGAGAAAATCATGAAATTCATGATAGCTTTACCCATCAAGTGTTGGCTGTCTAGCTTAAGAATGTTCTTAAAAATGACAGGAGTCAAAACAAAGGTTGAACACAATTTACTAGAAAATAAGTTATCAGTGTTCCTAAACCGACCTGGCATGTTTTTGCTTTCTCCCGACCACTAACAATAGGGCGTTATCTTTCCTGCGTCTCTCCTAACATGCCCCCTTAAGACGGGAGATTGTGAACAGTACTGAGTGACAAATTAACAAATAAATCTGTCAATGCAGAGTAATTATCATGCAGTTTTTTAGATAAGAATTTGGTTTTCGCTCTGAAAACCAAGAGCTTTTCCTTTGATCCGTAATGTTTGCAGAAAATAGAGTCTGTTCAAAATAAATAAAAAAAATCCCGGAATATATATTTTATAAATTTGATATAAAATATATATTTATAAAAGATATAAATATATATAATAATTCAAATATATTTTATAAATTTGTATAAATAATAGAAAAATTTGTTTAGGGAATTATTTAGAAGGATTATCATTCATGAATTTACATTACGAATATAATGCATTCTTTTTACCGACATTCAAAGAATTTTGCTTCAGTTTTTTCCGGTTGTTAGTTTTAAGTATTTTGCTGGTATATTTGGTATTTGATATGGAAATAGAATTATATATATAATTCTCTGATTAAAATTGATTATAAAGACTTTATTATTAATAACATTAATAATATTAAAAATACTACGTTTATTTTGGAATATATATATCGATTATTAAAAGTTTTAAAATTAGAATTTGTAAGTTTTTTTTTCAGATTTTCCTTTTCCATTTTAAGTTTTAAATTTCGAAAATAATAAAGCAATCTTTTGTCAATATACAGCAACCGAATATTTTAATGATAATACGTTTATGAAAATATTATTAATTTGAATATTTTTGATTTATTATTTTATTTTGAAATAATTAAAATGTAAATTGAGACAATAAGTTTTTAAAGTTAATTTTAATACTGAAATAAGAAAACATATTTACACATATATTTAGTCACGAAGGATTATATCTGATAAAAATTATTAATTCATTCATATTTTTAGTAAGTGAATATTTTGAATGTCAATTTATTATTTCATATATTTTCATAAATTCAAGCATTTCTCAGCCAGCAAATGTTGCAAAGCACTTTTCCTTCATTTAATTTCATCAATGAAATCAAAATTTCAATTGTATCCATTTTATTAAGTTAACACATTAGGAATTTTCACAAAAAATCATAAATTGTGAATTCTTGAAGATAAAAAGTAGAGCTAGCTGCATGTATCGATTAATTAAGAATTACCGTTTCAGAAAGTTTCTTCCATGCCCTTCGTGTCTGAACAATTCAAAAAAATTTCATTGTCAATATTTCACTGCATATGGATTTCAAAGGATGGATGCACAATAAAGTAATAAAAAAACAATCTAGTTAAACTAATCATAACTTCAGAAACGTTTAATATTCGTGAGTGAAAAATAAGGTTTATATTTCAATGGAATAATAAATATACTTGTTGCAAAATATGGCCCATTAATTAAAATAAAAAAAATTAAAGATATAAATGAATATATAATAGTTTTGTCAGTTTGTAGAGAGGGAACAGAGTTCTTCATTTAAAGGACCTTTTCTTGAGGTCACAAAAATCGAATGGGAGAAAAATGTCTTAACAAAGACCTTACATATTAAGAAGTTTGTGCTAAATCATTATATTT
>JAOUZG010041477.1:8896728-8916560 GCA_026289955.1 Argiope argentata
TTTCCATTTATATCTCTGTTGTAAAGAATTTAAATATTCCTTATAGTACCTCTTCCAAAAACCTTGCTTCATTTGTTGTAACAATTCCCATCGTTTTAAAATAGAGGACTTAACCTTATTAATTGAATTATCTTCAGGAATACTAGTAATGACATCTCCAGTTAAGAAATGAGATGGCGTCAAGGCATCTAAATTAGATACATCAGCATAATTAATTTTACACAAAGGTCGAGAATTTAAAACAGCCTCAATTTGAGTCAAGAGAGTAGTTAGCTCTTCAAATGTTAACCTGGTTTCTCCGATCATTCTTTTCAGGTGAAATTTTATAGATTTAATCCCAGATTCCCACAAACCACCGAAGTGGGGAGAAGCAGGGGGAATCATTTTCCATTCCATTGCGGTTTGAGCCAAATAATTTGCAATAATTTTATTACCATTAAGTGAAAATAAAATATTATGTAATTCAGATAGCTTTCTTTTAGCACCCACAAAATTTGTGCCATTATCCGAGAATAAATTTTTAGGCGTACCTCGTCTGGATACAAATCGCCTGAGAGCTGCAATAAAAGAATCAGCCGTTAAATCACTAACTGCTTCAATATGATAAGCTTTGGTTGCTAGACATACAAAAAGAGCTATGTAACCCTTTGTAGTCCTCACACAACGACCTTTGTAACATTTTAAAATTACGGGTCCAGCATAATCAATGCCTGTACTAAGAAATGGTCTTTCAAGCGTTACCCTTTGTTTTGGCAGATTTCCCATTAGTTGACTATTCGATGACAATTTATATCTGTGACAGACTATACATTTATGGATAAAAGAATGAATAAGTTTTTTACCCTTTACTATCCAATAGTTTTGTTTTAAAATATTAGCCAGTAAACTAGGACCAGCATGCATATGTGTTATATGATATTGCTTAACAAGTAAAAAGGCAAATTTATGTTCACCTGGAATAATTATAGGATGCTTAACATTAAAAGCCATTTCAGAATTTTGCAACCGACCTCCCACCCGTAAAATACCATCATTATCCAAAAAAGGAGAGAGTGAAATCAAAACACTTTTAGGGTTTAAAGATACACTGTTCCTAATCAATTTCAAATCATCCTGAAAACACACAAACTGAATCCACTTAATAATTAATTCCATAGCTGCTTGCCGTTCACTTGTTGATGGAGGAACAAATGATGGACTCCGCAACATCTTTTCATCATGAGCAGACGTTCTTTTTTTGCACCTAGAAATAAATCTTAAACACAAAGAGATTACATTTACTATTTTAGATAAAGAAGAACAGGTCTCAAATAAATTGTCCACAGTGTCATTAGTTAACTGAACTACAGTACTGAATATAGATTTTGTCTTTTGTTCAGCAAATACAGTAGCATAATCACCAGTCTCAACAACGCTAGAAGATTGTAGAGGCCAATTTGAACTGTTTAGCTTCAAGAATGATGGCCCATGCCACCAAAGAGAGGAGTTCTGGAGAAGTTTTGGATCAATACCTCTAGAAGGAATGTCAGCAGGATTATCTTTTGATGGAATATAACTCCGTTGCTGGTAAGGTATAACATCTAGAATTTCAGAAGTTCTGTTTGCTACAAACAGTTTCCATCTTCTAGGGTGATCTGCTAGCCAACTTAGAACCACTTTGGAGTCCGACCAGGCCTGGAAAGAAATGTCATAACTGGAAAAAACATCCCTCACAGCCTTGAAAAGTCTGGCAAGTAGTAATGCACCTAGAAGTTCCAGTCTGGGTAAAGACACTTGCTTAATGGGAGCTACCTTAGTTTTAGCAACCACTAAGTTCACTTCATTCCTATCAGGAGATATGGGCTGAACACAGTAGATGATGGCAGCATAAGCAGATTCCGAGGCGTCACAAAAACCTTGAAGACAAATACTTTTCTCAGTTACACGGAGCCACCTGGGAATCTTAAGATCACTGAGTGTCTTAAGTTCTTCTTGAAACCGTAGCAATTTGTCGATCCATTCTTTGGGAAGTGGAGCATCCCACTCAAGTTTCAGCAGCCACAGACGCTGATAAAACATTTTCAGCATGACTGTGCATGGAGATAGCAAACCAAGTGGGTCAAAAATTTTAGAGGATTGTGAGATGAAAATTCTCTTGTTAATTTCAATTCCAAAATTAATGGATATATTAAATAAAAATATGTCCTCTGTAGAGTTCCAAAGAATCCCCAATGTTTTAGCACAATCATCTGAATGGATTTCTAAGTCACTTGCTTCTCTGTGATCAATAGATAAATTTTCGAGAAGTTTAGAACAGTTGGACCTCCATTTCCTCAAATAGAATCCATGTTCTGCCAACAACTGTGACAGTTTAGAACAAATATCAATTGCTTCGGGTAAATTACTCGAACCAGATAAGCAATCATCTACGTAAAAATCATTCTTAAGAATCGAAGATACACAAGGATGCATTTTCTCTGCATCCAATGCAATTTGCCACAAACAGCGTATTGCTAAGAATGGAGCAGAGGCAGTACCATATGTAACTGTGCATAATTTATATGATTGCATTCTCGAATCAACTGAATTTCTCCAAACAATTCTTTGAAAATTTTGATCTTCATCATCAACAAGAATCTGTCGGTACATTTTTTCTATATCTGCAGAAAATGCTATTTTGTGTACTCGAAAATTAAGCAATATTGAAAAAATGTCTTGTTGTAGTGTTGTACCTACACCTAAAACAGAGTTCAAGGAAACTGAATTATTTGGTTTACAAGAACCGTCAAATACTACACGAAGTTTAGTGGTAGTGCTGCTTGATTTTATAACAGCATGATGCGGTAGATAATATACCTGGTCATTTTTCTCAACATCAACTGGAACCATATGATTTAAAGTTTCATATTCCAGCATGAAATCCTTATATTGTCTACCGAGCGCTTTATCGAAATTAAATTTTCGCTCCATGGATAACATACGTGAAATCGCCAAAGGTTTGGAGTCACCTAACTTTTCGGCTCTGTTGAAAATAGGCAATCGAACAACAAATTTCCCGTCATCATTTATTCGATAATTCTCCTTGAAATGCTTCTCGCAAAACTCTTCTTCAATAGTTAAATCTTGGTTTTTAATTGTTATTTCCTCTAATTCCCAAAACCTCTTCAGAATATTATCAATGTTATCCTCTGTACATAAACTAATGCGATTGACACAAATGGAATGCGGTGTACTACTTTCTGGTTTAATTCTGCCTGAAACTACCCAACCAAAAATAGTATTCTGTGCAACTACATTTTTAGAACCAACAATTTGACCAGGCCGAAACAGAGAAAAGAAATAATCAGCACCAATTATTATATTAATTTCTTTAGGTGAATTAAAATTTGGGTCAGCAAGATTAATTGATTTCAAATAATCTAAGTCCTCATCATTAATTTTCTCTGAAGGCAAAGGCGAAGTTAACTTATCAAGAATATAAGCTTGTATTAAAACGCAATTTTTTTCCAAATCAGAATCGGAAAATAATTTAATATTTACATAACCGCGAGTCGTAGCTGCTTTCGAATCACCAAGTCCCTTTACGCAAATACGAGCATTTTTTCTATGGATATTTAATTGACGAGCAAATGATTCACTTATAAAAGAAGCTTCACTTCCGCTATCAAAAAGAACGCAGCACTCGTGACCTTGGCCGGATGAATCATAAACCTTTACTACAGCAGTTGGTAAAAATGATATACTTTGACTCTGCACAGAAAAGCTAGAAATGTTTACCGCTTCATTACCGTTATCAATTTGTTCATCCGACGGAGTTGCATTTGAAACTATTATATTCTTATTTCTGATTTCTTCGTGCAATAAAGTGTGATGTTTTCCTTTACAAACATGACACAAAGACTGTGATGGGCAGAATTTTACATAGTGAAACGACAAAAAGTTAAAACATAATGAATTTTTACGAACTATATTTTTTCGAGTTGAAATGTCTGCACTTTTAAATTTGTAACATTTCGATAAAGCATGAGAACCATTGCAGTAATGGCATTTAGGAAATGAATGTTTGTTAAGATGTGTAACAGTCTTAGCACAATGATTTTTTTGAATTACTCGCTTTTCAGTATTATGGTCATTTAGCATCTCTAGAGACACACATCTTGAGTTTAAAAACTCCAAAAAAGATTCTAAGGTAGGAAATTCTTCTTCTCCAATCTTTTGTGACCATAAATGGCGCGTTTCAGAGTCCACTTTTTCCAATAATAAATGAATCAACCAAATATCTTTAGACGACGCTTTTTCACCAAGCGATTTTAATCCGCGAATAACTTCATCAGATGTATCGGTTAGTTTTCTTAAATTAACAGAATCAGCATTTACTACGCTGGGTTGTTCTAAGAATGTTCTAACCAGAGATGTGACTATTTGATTTTTTCGATCGTACCGGGATAATAATTTGCTCCAAGCCTCATCATATGTTGTTTCAGAAATTGGGATATGCTTAATAATATTAGCTGGCTCGTCCTTTAAAAGTCCTATCAAATATTGAAATTTTTGGATGTTGGCCAAAGAAAGATTATTGTGCACCGTCGCAAGATACAAATCTTTAAAATTGAGCCAATCGGTGTATTTACCGTTGAAACTGGGAATGTTTAAACGCGGTAATTTGAAGTTCGCCCCAATTGGCGTGGGATTAACAATCGAAGTATTTCCACTCAATGCCTCAATGGCAGATTGATAAATCACTTTGGTTTCGAAATATTTTGTTTCAAATTCGGCGATTTCCGAATCTTGTTCGGGTAAAGCTGCATCATATTCATCAAAATCTTTATATGTTTGCTCAACTTTCTCCAGTCTCGCCTTTAATTCAGCAAGGCTTAACTCATTAGTGAAGCCATTTTGTAAACGGGTCAGAGCTGCTTTAGCTCGCCCTCTGAACTTCCGAATGTCTGCTTCACTCAAAACACTCATTACGAAACTGAATTAATAACTAAATATCATCAACTCTTTACTATAAATATCTTTATAAGAGCTTGAAATATGAGTAGTTTGTACTTATCTGTGAGAGCAGTATCCAAAGTCGCAAAGTGACTGTTAAGGGGACTCGGTACCAAAAAAATTTTTTTCCACAATTTTTAATAAAATCATTAACTTCTGTGATAGATAGATGTCAATTGTGTATAAAAAGAAATCTCTAAAATATTTTTCAAATTCAAAAGTTACAAATTTAAATATTTTAATTTTTTTAAAAAAATTGAGCATTTTTAAAAAATGCTTCTTCTTCTGCAATTTTCAAAATATTTTCCTCAAATTTTTTTCAGGGTTACCTCACAATGCAGGTAACAAAAATAGGGATCCGTTTTTTGATATATATATTAGTTTTTGAGAAAAAAAATGTTTTACAATATTTTGTGAAATTTTTTGGAAAATATCAGATTTTTTCACTTTGAACATTTTTAGAAAAAAATCTAACCAAAATTTTAACAAATCGATCCCTAATTCTATTAAGCATACATTTAAGAGTAAGCAGAAAAAAATTCATGCAATTACAATAAAATGTGATTGACTTTTAGCATTTTGTAACAGACAAAATTTTGAAAAAAGGCAAACTGAGAAAAACAGCTTTAAAGTTTTCAACACAATAAAATAATAATAAAAAAAGCTCACATGAAGTTAGATTTTTTTCAGAACAATTATATGGCATTTGTAAGTGTTAGGATACCAATTTTATTAATATACATTATTATCATATTTATTAATGAACATTACCATATATAGGAATTATCAAAAAAATTAAGGAAAAAATTATAAAATTATCACTTTTTTTTAATTCAATAAATTTTTTAGTAAAAACATTTATAAAATGATCTGCAATTCTGTTTATCTTATAAGCAATACTATACAGTAACAATTCAAGGTCATTTAATTAAAATTTAAATGAAATCAGCCATTTTGAAGTAGGTAAATTTTCTAGACAATACATGCCATAAAAAAACATATGTACAAAAATTTTCACTATGAAATAGTTTATATAAATGCATAATATTTTAATTAATATATTATCATACAAACATAATTCTATAAAACTTTTATGTTAATCTGAGACATATAGATGAAATATTGATAGCATAACTAACATAAGCAGTAACGACATATTTGAAAGTGACCCAAAAAATGTACAAAAAATTTATATAGCAAGATAATATGGTGTATTGTTATTCATAGCAAGGGAATGGGATTTCCTTTTAATGCGAGACATTTTTGAAACCAATTAAAAAGCAGATAAGCAATAAATAAATTAAGTAGTCTTGAAAAAGACAGTTTTGCTTTCAAAGTGATTATAATATAACCAAAGGTAAATTCAACCAAAAACCTCAAAGAAAGCGGTAAGTCTATAAATAAACAAGGATTTACTGTTACTGTTTCATACTTTGCCTCTTTTTATTTCATGGAAAAAAAGAGAGGCTTGGCTTGGCTACTCGCACATGAAATATGTCGGATGTGAGCACAGGAATTGGACATTCCAGCTGATATCGCGTTAGACAAAATAGTTCCATATATCATTAAATACTTGTCGGATTGTTTTAAAATTTTCAGAATAACAAGTCAAAGGTTCAAGGATCATTATTCACTAAAAATCAGAAAATCGACATTTTCATCGATTTTCCAAAATTTTGAGGTACCGAGTCCCCTTAAAGGCAATTACCACTCAAACCTCACTTGGGGAACCAAATGATCGTTGTAGATCAAATAAATATCTTCTAAAAGTGAAAAACACGTTTAATTTTCATTTTAGAGAGAGCTGTTACAAAACGCCAGCAGCTGGGTGCGGCTCAAGTGAAAGAATACATAAACTAGACGTTGCCAAAACACATTAATAATACTTGAACATCAAACTTGTTGCCAGATACAGTAACATACATTTAAATGATATTAAAAGAACACAGAGACAATACAGACACACAAAAAAAGAACACGAGAACAAAAATAACTAATAAAAAATAAAGACAATAATAATAAAATTACAAATACATCCAACACATACTTAAGCAGATAAAATAGGATATGGTTCTAAAATCTTTGGTATCGACTTTTTTGAAAGAAATTTTTTCCTAAAGAATATCCTTAGCTTTTTTTAAAATGCTGTGCTAGTGAAATAAAAATTTTGATGTATAAGTTTATTGAAATAGATAAAGTTGAAGCTATAAATATTTAAATTCAAGATGAACTTTTTCACATATTCTTGAAATTTAATATCATGAAAAGTAGATAAAAATGCTCATTTTTCTTTCAATGATTTAATTGATACTTTGAATTTAAAAAAGTTTTTTTTCTTATTTTTTTTATTTATTCTCTATTAATAATTCAAAGGCATAAAAACATTTTCTTAATTTTTTTGCCTTTTTCCATCATTGTTAATAAAAAGAGAAGCAATTCAATAGAGACATTCATAAATTCCAAATTGGAGTTTGAGGATATTCTAAAATGACATTCTAAAAATATTTCTATTACAATTTTTTTAAAAAAATTGATCTATTTGTAATTTATACGATTGGCACTGAAAATTATGGGACTTTGCTATTTATTATCTCTCTTCTCCAAACTGATCTTGAAGCAAATAGCCCTAGAAGGCAAGTTTATTTAGTTAGGAAAACTGATGAACACAATTATTTAATAATTAGAAATTTTCTCTGCACACCTGCCATTTCTTTTTTCGCTTGATCTATTGCTCATCATGAAAACCGATTCCAAAAATTATAAAGTTTAAAAAAATAGAGATGTCTAATATTGAATGAATCATAGAAACTTTTGGTAATATCCCGAAAATTATAATATGCATCACAATACTTTTTGTTCATTTTAGGGAAAGAAATTTATTACACAAATGAATAATATAAATCTTTAAATTTTGTGAATCTAGTAAAACCGTGAACAATTACATAGTAAAATGTTTACATGATTTAACAGATGAGATATTAAAGTATAAAAACGTATAAATCATTTTCATATATATATAATAGTTACAAAAGCTGCAACATTTCCAATCATTTGAAAACATCTTCACAAGCCAACATGTTGAGGCCTTTATATCATTTCTAATTGATTTTCTCGTGGGAATAAATGAATTTTAGCTATTGATAAAAGACATCCACTGAAGGATTTGTAAATTAGATTATAAAGGGATTCCCCCCTTTTTTCTATCAAAAATAAATAGATTTAATCAATTGATATGAAAAAAGCAGACTATTAAAAAAAATCTTGTTAGAAAAAAGAATCCATATTTAACGAATAACTTAGATTTTACAATGTTTTATAAATTCATTTATCAATGAGTTGGTAAGCAATTAATGTATATTTATAAGTTTTTATATGGATTTGAAATCTTACAATTAAAATTTTTAAATTTACCAAGATCCTGGGATTTCAAAGTAGAGTGATAAATACTGCCTTCATTATGAATGACAAATAAAAGTAACTGTGTTGAAAGATTCCGTCATTCAACCATTTCCGAATTTGGTTTTCTACAAGTTTCAGTTCTGCGAAGAGGAAACTGCGTGAAAGTTGAGCAACTGGGATTTCATCATTTAATAAAATAGTTATTTTAAGAACTGCATCTTTAATTTTATGAGGTTTATAACTAATATCAAGTTTTGAATTTCATCAAAAATTTAATGATTAATTATGTGAGAAAGATCAGCAACTGATCTTGAATCCTCATAGACATTAACAATAGCAATTAACAAGTCATCCATATGTTTGTTACATAGGCATACGCTCTGTTTACCAAATGTTAGCTTTGTTGCAAAAAATTCATGCCAATAATGATATCAAGGGGAATTGACGTATCTCTGATAACATGAATTTTGGCAGGTAGTGTTGTATCTTCAAGTGTAATGGAATCCTGAAAAAGTCCAGTGTTGTGTACTTTGTCTCAGATAATTCCTGAGAATGTAATGAATGAAAGACAAAATGATGGGTATCAAATGCTTAGGTATGTTTGGTCGTTAATTATGGTAGCTTGTGAATCGGTGTCACAAAAGGTAATCAATTGAATTTTTGAAAGAGTTCGGATGCGAATATGTATAGGATTTGAGGAAAGTTATCCAGACAATTAAAAAATTAGGTGAACAGTTCAACCCGGAAGGTTAGAGGTGTTGCGATTAGTTTCCAGGTAGAATAGGAGAAATTTTGAGGCAATTAGCATGCATATCGTCGAAGTTTTTACATTCATAACATTTGTAGTCAATCCTTGCATTATGGGTGTGATCATACGTTTTCCCATCTACATGTTGTTTAATCCTCTGGTTGGTTTCATTTTAAGTGGGAAACTTCCGAAAAGCGAGGGATGCGGTACTAGTGATGTGCCGTAAAAGCGCGTCGGTTTTGCGAAAGATGTGCACTGGAAGCGTTGGTTTTTTTTTTACTCCCTTTACGCCGTGTGGATTCTGGAGTCCCTAGAGTAGGAACAAGTTACCGCTCATTCAAGTTATATTTTATTGCTTTCGTTTATTTTTCATGACTACAAGAGTTTTTTTTTTAAGAATAAGGAATGCGAAGACTGTTCTGTTTCTTTTTATCCCGGATCATTGATAATATCGCTTCGCTAATCGTTGCACAGCCTAAACATAAACAGCGAGGGTTTTTTTTCTTAATTTTTGTCAAGTATATTAATTTTATATAAAAAGAAAGAGGGCAGTCAAGGTGGGATAAAATTGTATTCATATTTCCTCTGTATTCTTTTTCTTTCTTTTAAATAAATCATTGTATTTTGTTAGCCCCGAACAATCAACATTTTCAATTCAGTAGCATATGTCTAAAATTAAAATTAATTATTGTTGATAAATACATAAATAACAAAATAGCTCTTAATCAACCAATATTTCAGATGAAATAGCATCATCTTTTATTATAATGAAATATGCAATGCAAGCCAGCAAATTGGTAGGATAGGTATGGATGGGTGCTCGTCGGTAAAGTCTGGTTATTAGTGGATTTCAATGTCTGCAAGATTTGTAACATAGTCACTGAACTATGAAAATATTGTAATATGAACTGGGAATTTAAAAGCCAAATACATTTAGAACTAACAAAGTAGTAAACACTGAACTTGAAAGGCATAAAGAACATACATTAAAATTAAATGCAACTTTTAAAAAACTTTAAAATGCAGATTAAGAATTACATATTTGTAGTACTTAAACATAATAACATAAAAAAGAATTCAAGCTTTTTGTAAATGTGTTAAAATATTGTGAAAATTTGTTAACAAGTAATTGTTGGTATAAATGACTTAAAAAACAATTGTTCCTCGAATTTCAGTTCAATATTGCTTACTGGATAGGGCTTCATCCCTTTTTTCAACTATTTAACCCCCTTTGTTAACCTTTATTTAACCTTCTATCAATTCAATAGCTTGTTTTAAAAAATCAGAGAATGGACCTTTGGAATAATTCCAATCAAAGAATTTGCCAGAACTTTTAATTTCTTTCTCGTGAGACACATATTGTAATTTTCATAAATTATTTGTAATTAATTTAAAAACAATCTCATCTCAGATGTTAGATGAAACTGGCTAATGGGAAATCTGTCGGACCATGTAGACGTGAATATTATGCCCAAACCAAAGTTTACTAGATTAAATGCATCACGTAATTTTATCCAAGTGTCGATTTGTATTAACTTTTTAAGTATAATCTGTAAAAGGACTCTTTATCTGGGATTCTGTCTATTCGTGAATGTTTGATTAATCATTTAAAATCCCCCCACACACAAATAGATAAATGAAATTAGGAATATTGTTTTGATATCATTATTACAAATATGTTTTTTTTGTTCCAAAAGGAAAGGAAGGCTACAAAATTCATACTTGATTCTATTCTATGCATGTGCTTACGCATTGCATAGTTATGCAAAAAATAAGGATAATGCTGCACTGCTTAAGCACATGCATGGTAGAAATTAGAGAGATGAATACTACCATTGATCTTTACCATGATTGTAAACACTTCTATTGCTTTTAATAAAATAATTAAAAAAAATATTGATAGATATTGTTTTCCAGTATGGATCCCACAATTTTTAAGAATGGTTCTGCCCATGTACAGTTTATGTAAAATTGAAATTAAAATTATTTAAGAAAGTTTCATTAGAATGATTTAGCATTGAGAGATTTTTTCAATTACTCATTTGCTCTATGTCCATCAATAAAAGAGCCAAGTCTCTGTAAAGTCTGTATCGTATCATGATTTCTTGTTATGTAATCATTTCCCAATTGATTTTTCTGAATTTCCAGACAATCATAACAAACCATCTCCTCTTTCAGATGGTTTTTCAAATGTCCAGACCGAATTTAATTTAGCCATGTGGATAACACCATGCAAGAGTCACTTGTTTCCCTTTGTAAATTGTATTCAAAAGACCACAAAGACATTTTAAAAACATTTTTCTTTTTTTAGTAAGTTCTCAAACTTTAATGATTTGTATCTTTCACTTATTCCTTTTCGGCTTTCGGTAAAGTTTTTGTGACGGCATATCGGGCCAAGAAATCCCTGCAGACTATGATTCATTTATTTCCTCGAGTAGATTTTGGAAATCTCCCGAGAAGATCAACTCGAATGCGTTGGAAAGTTGCAATAGCCGGAGGAATGGGGATTAAGCGTCCAGGTGGTCGTTGAGGGATGGATTTTCTTCTTTGGTACTCACGACAATGCATGACATATCGGACAACATTTCAATACATCCCCGGCCAATAAAATCTTTTGCGGATTCCGTCATAAGTTTTTGCGAAGCCAAGATGTCCTGCGTTGGGTTCGTCGTGAAAATGTACAAGTATGTCAGTTCGTAGATGTTTGGGAATGACTGGTAACCACATCTTGCTATCCGGATCAAAATTCTTTCTGCAGATGACCCCATTAATTACTTCAAATGTCTTGTTGTCGGCGGGGAGGAGATTGTTCGAAAGGTTCATTCTGGAGATATAGGGATCTTTCTTTTGTTCTCTCGCAAGATTCATCTTCGTAATTGGAGCTAGATTTTCCCCTGACGTCTCAATTTTATCGTCCACAGGATTTCTTGAGAGAGTGTTAGCATCTCTATATTTCTTAACAGTTTTATATTTTACTGAAAAATAATATTATTGAAGACGGAGGGCATATCTTTCCAATCTCCTAGAAGGATCCTTTAGGCCCATGAGCCAGCACAATGAATGATGATCAGTTATGATGGTGAAATGCTTTCCGAATATGTGCGTCCAAAATTTGTTGATGGCCCATACGATCGAAAGGCCATTCCTTTCTGTAGTGGATTAGTTCTTTTCTGCTTTTGTTAGAGTTCTGGAGGCGTATGCTATAAATTTTTCTGCGTTATTTTGAATTTGGATTAGAACAGCCCCAATACCATATACACTGGCCTCAGTGTGAATGGCAGTTGAGACATTTCCGTCGTATATTCCCAATACTGGCTCAGAGGTAAGAGATTTCTTCAAGTTCTCAAAAGTTTGTATCTCGTCCATCCCTCAATGAAACTTTGTATCACTTTTTAGCAGTAACTGCAAGTGTTCAGCTAGATAACAAAAACCCTTAATGAATCTTAGGAAGTATAAGCAAAAACCAAGAAAGCTTCTTACGTCATGTACATTCTTTGGAGTAGGAAACTTGCTTATGGCTTTTACTTTTTCGGGATGAGGTTGAACTCCCTTACCGGATACAAGATGACCCAATATTTTTATTACTCGGGCGGCGAAAAAACACTTCTTTTGTTCGCTCGCAAACAAAAGAAGAGGTAAGACGGTCTTCAAACGCTTCTGAAAACACTATAATTTCATCTAAATAACAAATACACGTTAACCATTTGAGACGCGTAGCAAATTGTCCATCATTCTCTAAATATCGCCTGTGCATTACAGAGTCCAAAAAGCATAACTTTAAACTCATATAATCCTTCGGGAGTAATAAATACTGTCTTCTCACGATCCGCTTCATCTATTTCTATCTGCCAGTAACCGGAGCGGAGGTCCATAGAAGAAAGGAACTTAGCGCCCTTCAGGCAGTCTAGCGTATCATCAATACACGGCAGATGATAGACATCCTTTTTGGTAACCGTATTGAGCTTGCGATAATCTACGCAAAAGCGCCAGCTTCCGTCTTACTTTCTTACAAACAACGGGTGATGACCAGGGACTTTCGGAGGGCTGGATAATACCTTCATCAAGCATTTTATTAACTTCTTCTCGAATAATGCGTTTTTCCGTAGATGATACTCGGTAAGCTTGTTGATTGGTTGGAGACTGATCACCAATATGAATCCTGTGTTGCAAATTCGTCCGTGCGTCTATCGATTTGTCAGTCTTCTTAATTTCCGAAAATGTTTGAAATAGTTCGGCTAGTTGTGTTTTTTGCTCGTTGCATAAATCAGCAGATATCATCGAAATATAATCCTTCAAGAAATATGACGTCTCTTGCGGTGTATCGGGACTATATGATTTGTCGGAAATCACACATAAATGTCCTCCATCCAGGGGCTCGGCTAAGTCTATAAACATGTATTTAGGTATGACTCGATTTCCCGACTGAAGGGTATCAACCCAGATCTGACTTTGTCCATTATTGTATGAGGATATCATGGGTGGCACAGCAATATGGCACTCGAAGAATAACTGTTTATTTCCATCGATGTCCACATTTATGGATCTCTGGGCTGGGCTTTCTGATACTGCTATTTTAGTTAAAGAGCGAGGTTTAAGAGTGTAGTCTTCTGTGGCATACAGCTTCCATGCGTTCAATGTGGTGGAATCTTGAGGAGCATCTTCCAGAAATAATTCACTCTGGCCGCAGTCTATCACGGCTTGGGAAGATGCTAAAAAGTCCCATCGAAGGATTATGTCATGACTACAATGCGGAAAAACAATAAATTCAAACTGCAGCAACTGGCTATTGATACGGACACGCTAAATGCATTTTCCTATTGGCCGAACAAAATTCAACATAATATTTTTTCATAATATTTTTTCTTTCATAATATTTTTAACTTTCAACATAATATTTTAGTTTTAAAATGGCTTTTCCCCCTGTATATTTTGATACTTTGTAGTTTCTATTGAAATTGATCTGTTAAAGAGATAAATTAAGTATTTTAAAAATTCCCATAAAAACATTTTATTTCAACTTTATTACATAACGTTATTGCTATAGGGTCGTTAACCTATTTACTGCGCCTATGAAATACAAGAAATATGATAATTTAAAAATAAATTATTTGTTTTCATTTTTTCCCTCTAACATCACTGAATAATGGAATTTAAAAACTTGTATAGTAAATGTATACTTGCAAACTTCTACAAATTCTTACCAAAAGTGTCGTTTGTATACAATGCAATCAAATTTATTTTCATCATTATTAATAAAACCTTTTGCTGTACACAAAAATTATTAATTTTAATCTTCTGTATTTTAATAGGGTTTCTAATCCTGAATATTGAAAAAAATTATAAAGTAAATGAATATATATATGTGATATAATTTCTTAGTGAATTTATTGAAATTTTGTATTATGAATATTAACATGTTTACAAGACAATTTTAAAGATGTGCTTGTGAGAATATAATTTCTAAAAATAAATCATATTTCTATTTGTCAGAATGAAAGCAGAATTTTTCTGAAAATATTTCACCATTCTTATTTCATGCCGTACCAATTAAAAAAGTGCTTAACATATGGATTTAATGACATTATACAGAAGTCAGCAATTATTAAAAGAAATGAATCGATAAATAAAGTATATTATTTTTAATATTTGCTTATTTTTGTATAATGTATTTTAAAAAAGTTGATAATTTCTTCACAGCAAATATATTAATGGAGAATACAGCATTTTGATAGAACAAATTTAAAATATCGATATTTTTTCATCTTTCAATGTTAAATAAATACGTGTATTCTACTAAGTGACAAATGGAGAACAGAGTTACGATTAAGAAAACTCCTTCTATCGTTATAGCTTTCATGTTTTATTCATAAATTCACCATTATTCTATTCACTCCAAATTGTGAATATAAAGGTTATTACTGTCACAGATTTAAACTTACAAACAAGAGACATTAAATAATTAAATACTTATAAAAAAACACTAATTTTTCAGGTTTCCTTTCTATATTTTAAACTTAACTGAAGTAGTTAAAATAATTTTAAGATGACTAATGTTTTTTGGCCATTCACTTTTGAAATCTTACTTTTACACTTAAGGAAGAAAATTTATACTGATATAAATCTTAAATAAGATATAGCTTAGATTTTTAAATAAAAAACACTTCTAATTTTATAAAAATTCATGTTTCTATTGGTTCTTTTATATCATGCAAGTATTAATCGTTTGATTTCAAGTAAATATTTCTCTCTCTCTAATATATAAAGAATTACATTTCATTTAAAATTAGACAATAGATTATATTACTGTCAGAAAAGGTGGAAGCACAAAATTTATCACTATTGATGAATTTTTTAAAAGTTAATATCTACTATAATAATAATAATAATGAATGTGTATTGACTTTATACAGCTCAGATAATTTGAAATGTAGTTTTAAATTTGAGACATAATTGAAATTGAATACACACAATATCCTGAAAAAGCCAGTCATGCCCACAAAGTCAACTAATTAAATAATAAAGTTTTCATATATAATTTTATTATTGGCTATATTTTTACACTAAATTTTAATGAACAAAATCATAGCTTTTGATATTTATATTTTCTTCTACTAACATACTATTTTGAATCAGATTTGGAGGCACATGATTTTTTAAATGATCAAATTTTTATTACATTTTGATATTTTAAAATTCTAAAACATTATCTTAAGATACTATGATTTATATTTGCAATAAATATATTCATAAAAATTTACATTTCAAATCATAAACTTTCTTCTTACACACACACAAAAAAAAAAAGAGAATTTTTTAATCATGAATAATAAATGTTATTTCATATCATTAGATTTACATTTCTTTTAATACAGGTGCATTTAACATTTTCAAAAACATTTTCCAATAAACAAATACACATTATAATATTATATTTCCATTAATTAAATCACATACAAATTTAGATTATGTAGTAATTATTAAACTTTGTTCTCAATGAGGCAATTTCTTATTTTAATTTATTCATTTCTTATTTTAATTAGTTCTTAATAATATTTTCTTATTTTAATTAATTTATTTAGAAACACCAATTTAAAATTAAAGTAAAAGGTAAAAAATACTATTAAATTATGCCTGAGCTAAAATACATTCTTATTGCAGGATCAATTAACTGTTGCATAAGCATCAGTTGGGTAATAACTTGGGTAAAATCAGTTGGTAATAAATATAAATTAATAATGTAGCAGTCAAATGAAACCTGAAATGTTTCAAAGATACAGATATCAAGGCTAAATATGCATGTTTGTTTTATTGTTTAATTTTTTATCGCTTTTTTGTAAAATGATAATAGGAATAAATTTAAAGAAATTAATGGAATCTAACAATATTCATTTGAATCATGCAGCTAAGATATATGTCTTAAGATACAATTTATTTGTTCATTGATGAGATTAAACTCATATGTATTCATACTTCTTCATAATTACATTAGCAGATCTATATATTTAATAATATCAAATACCCAATTAAAAGCACTTAAAAATATTAATTTAAAATTCATACTAGCGCTGACATATATATAAAAGTACATTAATCAAATAATATTTTTCTCTAAATAAATAGAGAAATTTTCTATCGATACTTATTTATAATATAATATAAAACAAAATATATCTACCTTTACGAAAATCTACAACTAAACAAATGAAATAGCATTGCATTTGATATTCTAAGAATGGTTTGTAAGTAAACTGAGGTACTTTCAATTAAATTTAGGCATTTATTTAAATAATAAATAAATAAACGAACGAATTGGTAGACGCTAGTGAGAAATTATTTAATTGTGTCCCAATTTTTTTCAGTATCACATTTTTCATACAATGAATGTCATAAACTTTCCCATAAAAAAACGTCATAATCTGCCGTTAATTTTAATTAAATAACACTGTTCTAAAATCAAAGACTTCTACATTTTAAAATTCCAAATACACATTTCGTACCATTTTTGAATATATAGCATTAGCAATACAGCTCAGGAATCTGATGAAGAAATTAAGTGGACCAAAAACTCCGGGTTTTCCCTAAACATTAGAAAATTCCTTCGTTTTTCCCTATGTGCAAAATTTTGGTTCTGCCCCTAGAGTCTAGTGTAGAAAACTTCTTTACAAATAGCTATAAAATCTTTCCAATTTTGAGATAACAAGAAGTGGAAACAAAAACTTAAAACCCAACACAACTCCTTTCAAAACACAACGTATGTACAAATGACCTATTTTGTGAATATCTCCCCATCCCTGCCGTCTTAAGGCACAGGGGAACTTTCTGTGAAAAAGCCGAGATCGTCAGAGACAACACGAACCTCCTGCTGTGTTTAATACAGTAGCCGTTTCTAAAACCCATCTCCCCTAAAGCGCAAGCCATCGGCTTAAACCGACCGACATGGAGATTAAGGGTATATTTCCAAAAAGCCCCAAACAACCCGGCTAGCATCGAGAGGGTTAAAAGTTGTGGGATACTGTAAAACAATTTTTATCAATATTTTATTATTATAACACAGTAGTCGCTTTTAAAACCCATCTCCCCTAAAACGCAAGCCATCGCTCCAAACCGAACGACTTGGAGACTAAGGGTAAATTCCCAAAGCGCTTCAAACCACCCGGCTGACATTGAGAGGGTTAGAGAAACATATGGAGCACAACATCAGACCTATCTCGTCAGCTCTCCTCAACCACTTTTACGACAGTTTCTAGGCAGACCATGTACATTCGCTGAGGGAGATTTATCTATTTTCTCACTGTGTGTTCCATTTACTCAATGTCGCTTTTTAACCAAAGACCAGCGTAAAATATGAATGACGGGCATCTCAACAGTAGGATTGTGTGATTTTCCCCCTGGGGTTCAGGTTTAGCTTGCAATCTCATTCACGTAGGACTTTTATATGGCGATCTCCAAGTAAACGGTACCACCAAGAGAGCGTCATTGAACGAGACCGATAGAATGGTGAGGATTGATCATTTGGTAAATAATTGTTCTGGGTTATAGAAATGAATTGCATATTCAAATTGGAACCATGTAAAGCTAAATCTATTGAGACGTCATTCATGGCCAGTCGAAACAAATAGATATTGTTTTCGATTCGCCATGGGCGCTGAATTCGTGTTTAGGGATGATAACTTCCGTCCTGACAGTAGAAACATCGTAAACGAATGCCTTCTATCGGATAACAAAACCCGGATGGACTAACTAGCATTCTCAGAGGATATGAATCCAGTGCAGCATGTGTGAGATATGCTTGGCCGACGAGCTGCCTCCTGTCAAACACATCCTACATGTCTACCGGAACTTCAGGAGAGCGTTGCTTGATGAGTGAGGTAATAATCCCCAAGATCAAATCGATATTTTGATACTTAGAATGACTAGGCGTTGTATGGACTATATTGAATAGTATGGGAGACTTACTATATATGAACCGTCATACCAACCATGCAATATTGGTTTTTGTAGATATTTTTTAAAATTTGCTCTAGTCAGCAAAAAAAAAAAAAAACGCAATTTTAATTTATGAAACAAACAAATATCATCTTTTTAGCTCTCAAATTTTAGGAATATATCACATTTGTTTTGTTTCTGACTCTCTTTTCCAGAATTTCCCTTATCCTTAATTTTATGGACGTGAGTGTAAATACAATCATAAATACTTTGGTTTCTGAAAATCAAATAATAATAATAATAATAATAGCAATAATAATACTAATAATAATAATAACAATAATAATAATAATAATAATAATAATTGTTATCGAATGACAAATAAACCTATCTATGGCTAAAAAGAATCTTTATTATAAATGTAGGGTAAAATAATTTTATAAACATTACATCAAAAAAGAAAAAAGTTGTACGTACATAAAAAAGTTTGTTGTACAAAATTTTAACAAATTATAAACCTTGGAGAATATATTAGAATTATTTGAAATAAAAAGTAAATAAATAAATAGCTCAACGTATATTGAATCTGAAATAAATCAAAATAATAAAATTTTATCAGTAATTGAACATAATGACTTTTCCCTAATTGTTTCCTCAGAAAGAATCCCATATATTAACAGACTTAATCTAAACTGTACAAATATTCGAACTTCTAGATTTAATCTTGGTTATATATACAAATTACAACATAGTTAAAAAAATAGTTTTAAATAAAATTTATTGTTAAAAAAAGTTTATGAAATAAAAATGAAGTAATAATTTTGAAAGTAAAGTTTGATAACTTCGTTTTTTAAGGTATCAAAAAATACTACAAAAAAAACTGAATTAAAAAGTTGAAATGAAATACTTCTGTTCATAAAATGTATACTTCTCCAATACATAATCTAAAAAAAAAGTCTGTCAATGTAACAGATTAAATGTTCTCTTCTCGAAATGCTTACAAAATAGTGTCTTGGTAGATATTATTAGTTATTCTCAGTAGCCTGAATTTTCAAAAAAAAAAAAAAATGTCCAGTATCGAAAGTTCAATTATCGAAAATTTGATAAGTATAAAAAGTTCATTACGCATCAAATGCTCATATCATAAGATGACGAATGAATAGATAAGACGGCAAAATAATCGTTATTATGAATAAAAAATGTCAACATAATTTAATATATACTATATTTTGAAATAGGAATTATGCAATATCTTCAAAAGTATTACAATCTTAAAAATTATATA